>JAUTBT010010404.1:0-24353 GCA_032361225.1 Lepetodrilus schrolli
ATATAGAAGATAGGAAATTGAGAGAAAAACAGTTTTTGTATAAAAATGTATCATCAACACATATTAATACTAAATACAAAAGCTCTCGCACCATAGTCTTTGAATAATACATTTACACATTGTAAACTGTTTAAATAGGGAATTTTCATATTCTCCACAACTGTCTTAACCCACTGATATTTATTTTAAAATGTGTTCAACTTAATTTGTATTTTTAAATTCAAATTTTAAAAAACCACCCTCTTTTCAAGTTTCAAAATGTAAAAATTGAAAAAAACACTCGCCGTGACAATATCCTAAACACCTACGCAATTTTACAATTAGAGGGCAATGAGGAGATTGTACTAATAGTCTTATGTTAGTGTGCATGTTGGTTATGGTGGTACCTTGCTTGAAACTGATACATAACTGGAACTAATGATAACAGAACAGAACAGTATCCGACATAACAATTTATCCTGATTAATGGGTGATGTGTTCAGGTGATAAAGGCCCATCTACACGATCATACGTGTATTTGTCCAAAACATCTTAGGACATCTCCTTATCATTTTGTTATTTATTTGTTTGTCATCCTGCATGTATAATATTGTACTGTGTAATGTCTCCATTTTGGGGTAGCCCAGCTTTCGTACTACTTACTAAAACGCTGCTTCCACTTCCAAAACTTCACCCTTCGGACTGTCAAAATATTTCCTTTCCTTAGAAAACAACACCATCGACAGCAAATACTATTTAATGAGCAGTAACAAACAGTATCTTCACACAATATGAAAACATGCTTCGAATGCGATGTGAACAGTGCCACAATGTTAATTGGAAGTCATTGTGTACTTTTTAGACAAACAGTGATCCCTAAAACTGTGGTAGATGTTGGTAGGCAATTATCAGATGATGAGACAACGTTAACGCTACAAATAGTGACGGAAACGTTCGTAAAATAATCATTGTTCGCGTAGTAGATGGAAATGAATACTTTTCAATGATAGAAGTTCTCGAACTGCAATAGGGCACAGGGGTTCGGTGATAGAATAGATAGAATAGTTTTTTTAATATTATAGATATTCTAGATTCTAGATTTTTTTTAAAATAAACAATATTATAAAGGAAACATGCGAAACAAAGCTAAACATTGTATGCTGACATTGCACGCGAAACAATGCATTAAAAATACGATGTCTAGCAGACGACAATTCTTTGAATTTCCCTCAAGACTATTTACTATTTATTTTTAACCCCCCCAAAAAAGAAGAGAAAACGTGCATTGAGTCATTGAACTTCCGTCTACACAACTAGGATTATTTATTCCATTTTTTTGAAATTTCAATAACTTCGTTCATGGTTATCAGAAATACGATTTAATTAAGAGGTAGTTATTGTAAGAACTGCTCCTACGGAGAGCATGAAATAGTACCATTAAGACAACTACAGAGCTTGACAATAAATTACTTTCTTCTGTTTTTTTTTAGATCTAGAATAGCTATACTTTTTTTTAAATGTAAAAAGAAATATTTAAAACTATTCTGTCACCGAACCCCTGTACGATATGGGTATTCCCCCGTGTTGTCTTTCATTATGCAGTTAGGGCATACTACTCATCCTACGATCAATACTGGCTCTGTGTTATGCGTCTATGTTGTTAATCTTAACAACCATATTAACATAATAGAAAGTTGAATGCACAGGCTTTGTATGTTGTGGATTTTACTTCACAAATACATTTATGGTCGTGTATTCATAATAATGCGCCTGATAATATTATGTATGATTGACTTCTACGGATTTTTATTAGCCAACGTTATACTGTCATATTCAAATACTCTGTAAATGTAATAGAGACACCATATTTCTTTCTTTCTTTCTTTCTTTCTTAAACATTACGATCACGTTTTAGATGATCTAATTCTTTTTCTCATCTCTGCATTTAACACTCGTACTTTCGTCTTTCTCCTCAGACTGTTCAACGCCAAATATTTACGTCGAGAGTCGTATCCCCGTTGGCCTCGTTCTGGACGTATGTTCAACCTTACTGGTGTCTTTCGCTCAAGCGTATTGTTCCCTTCCGTGAGGTCCTCGTTCTCATAGTCTGTGATCTCCAGTTCTGTGTCCGTGAACGTTCTCACCGAGTCCATGGACACGGTTTTGTCCGTGTTTTTGACGCTGATGACTCTGGGCGACATGACACCTTCCGTGTCAGACGCCGGGGCATTGGCGTCAACGTCCGTGAAGTCCTCCACCGGTTCGATGTCAGAGAAACAGTTCCTGTCTTTCTCTAGCAGGTATCTGGGCGTGAATAGCTTCTCATCCTCCTTCTCGAGGAACTTCTTTTTAAGTTTGTTCACTTTCTGCGAACTGATGGGCGTGTCGAGATGATGGCACGCGTTCTCACTGGTTTCGTCGAATACCGCAGACTTGGAAATGGGTCTGCTTATTGCATTTGATTTGCCTAAAGGAAGACTGGCGTACAAGTCCTTTCTTCCAAAGGGAATAACTTCCGTGGTTTGGGGTCTCTTTTTGGGCGAGAGTTTTCCTTGTTTGTTTTCTTCGCCGTCAAATGCAAAGTTTAATAAACCACCACCCTTTTTAGATTTTCTGGGGGATTTTTTCTTTCCGGTGTTCAGTCCAGGGCCCATGATGTCCTTTAGCATTTTATTTATTTTCTTCTGCTGCTTGGGGTTGTCTTTGTTCGACTGCGGCGCTGGATCTTCAATCACGCCAGTTGAATGATGCTTATTTTCATCAAACACGTCGATACTAAACTGTGGTCTAACATGACTATTTTGAACAAAATTTCCTAATTTTAAAGTCTGAATAGAAGAACGTACGACCTCTAAGCTATCGTCTTCATCGACAATAGTTTGTATGATGCCAGGCCTTGGCATGGAACTGACTGGCGGTTCTTCTAAACTGTATTTAGAATTGGTCTTGTTTGTGGGATCCTTGTCGTCCATTATGTACATTGGATTATCACAATCGACCATCATTTGAGTCTCTGTCATTGATCGCTGAGTAATCTCCAACTGTTCAGGGGTTGTCTGTCCTTGTTCTTTAATGTCTTCTTTCTGCTCAGTTAATACTTCGAGACTACTGTTTTCAGTAGATATTCGCGCACTGTCATGTTTGTTTCTGAGAGTTCGTTTCTTTGGAACAGGAGGTTGCGGCTTGGAGTATTCCTCACCAGGTCCAATGGGTACATCAATTGCTCGGTCCTTGTCCTTGAAGATCATGTCATGCGCACTGATCTGCCTGGATGTCGTGAGGTTCTCCGCCTCGCCACCTCTCTCCATGTCGTCCAGTTCAATAGACAGACACTCGCCGTTTCTATGTTTGCCGCTACGTGCAGAATCCGAGGTCGTCTGCGTGCCTGAGGTGAAGGTCACGGAATTCTGCTTCCGGGACACACGTCGAGTGGAGGCGGGAACCGGGGTGTGGACGCTTTCTGCAAAAATACAGACATGACGGGATCTTAAAGAGATACATGCCAACATCCTACAATCCTATTTAAAATTTAGTATTATTTGTTGCAGCAGACAAGTTGATATAATATTGTTCAATTCGACAACTATTGTCGACTCCAGCAAAATGAAAGTTAATAGTTTATGAATGATCACGTCCCTACAGCAAGGCATAATGTTAATGTTAATACTAAGCGACAAAAGAAACGCGAAATAATTCAAATATCATGTACATATTTACCTAAGTAAACTTTTTATTGTTTGATATACATTCATAAATAAGTATCCTTGTTTTACGTTTCTGTTAGATTAAATTTACAATTAGTCAACATTTTAACGCTCTTTTGTCTATTTGAAATCACTTTAAAAACCAACATTTGTAATTGTTTGGTGTATTGCCTACTTTTCGGACAATTACCAATTGTGGTTTTTCTTGAAGCCCCGCGATGACATAGGATAGAACAGTTCGAATTTTGATGATAACTGCAAATTAACACGATTTATTAAAATTACGGGTATAAGTACAGATTAGGATTAGAACACAGGGATGCATTGAAGTAGACCATTAGGGTGCTTACTAAACCAATATTCGAGGATACAAGTACAGTGTGGCGCTTCTTGAGATATGCACTTTTGCATAACTAACGTTAAATGTTACGTTGGTCCACTATTATTAATACGTCACCGTCTTTTTCAACGTTATTTGACTCAGGCTCATCAGCAGAACATCGTCTTCGCGGATAAAAACAGATATTGTATACATATGACCGGTGGTAGAGACTGTATATTGGTACCTCGCAGAAAACGATTCAGATATGATTGTGATTTCGACCGTGCTCGCTACGGTGGTTTCTGAGACATTTTGTGGGGTGCCATCTGTTCTGGACATAGTGTCCTACCTGTAATCTTGGAAACAACGGTACATTTCGTGGTAGATGCCCCACAATGAGGCCCTACATCAATGAAGTCATGTAGTCTGTATTCGTCCCATTCTTGGAGGGTCAACGTCAGTCGGTATTCCAGCAAGATAACTCGAGGACTCATATTGCGCGAGTTACACAGTATTTCTTGGCACGGAATACCATCAATACAATCGATTTGTGTACGTTTAGTCCTCATTTATATACAATTGAGAACCATTTAGACAAAATGAACTTAGGATACATCAACGTCATGTGCTGCCATTACCGTTGCAGGAACCTCGTGATGCCGTCATTTATGTATATGACACTATCCCTACAGCCTTCATATGGAACCTGTTTTAGTTACAAACACGTTACTAACTTTATCTATCCATTCATTAACGAATTGTAATTAATCCTGACCCTAAAACCACGTTTGTTAATTGAAATAATAAACGTAATCTATTGACGTATTCATATTCACAATTAATTATTTATGAACCGAAATATCGCCTGATAAATATCTGTTTAAAAGTGAGCATAGTCTATGATGATATACGCACTTCGCGTTTCTTTTGTCGCTTAATATATAATCGATCGTCGATACTATACGGACTAATGGTCAGCGGCTCATCATATATAGCTATAGTACATATAAATAAATAGTCCATAAATAAGGCGCATGTCTCCATGGTAATAAATGCTACATTATCATCTACCCTGGTCAAGGGATCAATGTGCACTCATTTCACCTTCTCAACTTCCTATGGATCATCCTACGCAAGCAGTTGTTTCAGGCACTAGAAGCTTAACATTGACAATAAATTTTCATCTCTTCCTACGGGTACCAATTTTACAGCTGGGTGGACTTGAGCTGTACGGATCTAAGCACTATACCATGGCTCGAGCTTCGGTTAATGAGGCAGGCGTACTACCTCTAGACCACCGAGCTCCACCAAATATAAATATATAGACTATTAACTCTACATAATGTTTTAGTGCACAGTTTCTAACATTTCCTACGTCATACGGGTTCAGCAATATGAATCTGTAATTGTTAACACGTGAGTATCTGGCAGCATCCATGTTCCAAGAATAAATGGTCGACTACAGATCTCTCTTCGCTGTTCACCCATTCAACCAGCATAACTTTCATCAGAATATTTGCTTACAGGTACCATTTAATTTGAACAATTTAATCTGAGTAAACCATGTTAATTTGAACAGTTAATTTGAACAATTTCATCTGAATAAACCTCGCAATGTCGCCTATAAGATGTTCCAGTGTTCCATTGCGCTACGGTTACGGTTATTTGTGTAATTACGGTGCTGGAAAACATAAGTATGTACCTTGCTACATAGTCATGGTATAAGTGCTTAAACATTTGTGCCATAATGCCGGTGTCTGTTATTTACAATTTAAAATAACATCATATAGAAGACGGGACGGTATTTTAACAACATTACTAAATCACCACAAGCCATACACAGGTACTATACGAGGCATATACACGTACATAACGAGTCGAGAGTGTCTTCAAGACTATAAATCGTAGGCAGTGCCGCTGCTATTACCTAACCGCCACTTCAAAGTGGTAAAGACTGGAAACTAATGTGTTTTCATGGTATACTTGAGATGCACCGTGTACGGAGCTTAGATTTTACAGATATGGTTAACATATAGAAACCGAACGCTCTTCTTATATATAATATACATGTAGTCCAACAAACCGTTTTATTTAGAATTTACGGAAGATTTTAATGGATTTATTATTTTCAACGAAAGGGAATCACGTAATCTAATAGGGAGCTGTAACGTGTGCATATTATTATTATTAATTATGCCATATTATTCTTCGCAAAGGAAGCCATATTATATTCAGTATATATCCCTCACCGCAAGAAGTTACACAAAATTGTCTAAAGTGATATACGTACATAAGAAAATACGAAAGAAACATGACATTTTGAAAAGGCAATCGTTCTCAATGGTTCGGTTAAAAGCTAATAGTTTATGACATAATTCTTTGCATAAGATGTTAATATCGGTGGCACCGTGGTTCAAACAGCAATGGTTCGTGAACTCCTAGATGTCTGGCAAGTGTACGTGTGCACCCATCTGGAGAATTCACGGTTGTCATCAGCTAAATATATGTTCTACCCTGGTGGGCAAAATAGATGTGCTGCAAGACGGTGGGCGTAGCTAAGTGGGATGGGGTGAGCGGAATAAATGGAGTACGTCCAATATTAAACAACTTAACAGCAAGGCGCTGATATATCTTTAAAAGTACATTTATTTGGAAAGGTCGCGATGACTCGAGCAAGTTTAATTATTTCGACAATATTTGTGTTCATATTATGCTACGCATCTATATAGAATGGCATAAGCATGGCTAGCATGCATCGACGTTTACCGACAGACCTTCATAATTACATAATATAAACCTTAATTATTTCAAAATAAAATCCTCACTTTTAGACATTGAAACTTAATATAGCTATTGCACAAAAATACAGACACTCATTGACAAGGTACTGCAATAGCATAGTTTTTAATGTTACCGATTTTTTGTCTGCATTTGCATGTGCAACATCACGTCTCCTCACGGGCAAAATCCAAGTTTCGGCCTGATCAATTTCCATGCCGTTAACTTTCTTTATTTGGAATATTTGATGCTTAATACTAATAATAGTGCGTAGTAGATTATCAGAGGTCAATAGGTTGCCGAGTATTGGTAGGCATAGTGCGTGGAAGTCGTCCAGAGAAAATGGTCGTCAATTGGATAAGAATCATACTGGTGTCAATCTTCTAGTAGCTAAACATGGCCCGACTAACAGTGTCAAGGACATGCCACGTCCAGGGAGACCTCGAAAGACAACAGAGGGACGACAGCGCATTATTGAGACGTATTCACCGCAATCGCTTCATATCTAGTATATTATTAAAAGCAAACTGGATACTCATATTCTAAGTTAGACCTGATTACTGTCTCAGGAAATCTTAATGGACAGGCTTCAGTGGTTCCGTATTTTGATGACCAGCCATTATTAGCAACAAGGCGAGACTTCATGGACAATAATGCCAGGCCTCATTGTTCAGGTGCTGTAGTGAGAATGTTATGCCAAAAACGCCATTACGACTACCATGGCCAGCTCTCATCCCTGATCTTAACCCGATCGAATGTCTTTAGGACATTCTGGGCCGCAGAGGTGCAAACTATTCCAGAATTAGCCGCAGTATTACATGAGGAATAACAAATGATACCTCAAAGTCAGATCCAGCGGGTGGTTCAAGAAAAGCGGTTACGTGTAAAAGCAGCTGTTTGTGCCTTTGGTGGTTATTTCAGATATGAGCGGTACCGTGTTTACTCAGAGTACTAATGTTTATAGAGATGACATACTTGACCAGATTCTGAAACACTTCCGGTCATGGCAATAGGACCATAGCTAAAAGACGAGCGATTTTTATGAAATTTTACTCATGTCTGTGCAACTTGTGAATACATCAAAATTTACCGAAATTGACGTATATTTCTTATCGCTCGTCTCAGTTGTCAAATGTTTCCAGAAAACATTATAATATCAACATTCCTCCATTCATGGAACGAGAATAATTGGTGTTTACATTTGACCTGTACAGTAAAATATGGTTGGAGCGTAATTAATTCCCAGGTGTATAAATGAATTATATTGATTCAATGTATATGTTTGACAACGTTTGTCTACATGTTTCATCCTGTCTGCCTCCCTCTATGCGTACGTAGCGGATTTATAGAATATAATTTTCACTTCAGAACTCACCTTCATAAAATATTAAATTAATTACATTTTAAGAGACTCCTGAAATAACAACTGTGACTGGTAGGTAGTTCACCTGCTGTCCTAACGCTTGATATTTGCCCACCAGCGGATTGTGCTGGTAAAGTGATATATTGAGTCATAGCAGAGGCCCGCAACTTGTTAAATCTCATCGGAACACTTCAAAAGCATGCTAAGATGTAACGCCACATGTGCTGATAAAAGGCACATACTGTGCTTTACGTCATCTGGATCTAATTTGTTCTATTAATCATTAAAATAACTGACAGAACAATCTGCACATGCAAGTTTCACGAAGATCTCTTATCTATTTAGCGACACTGTCCCTCTCCCCAGAGATATGAGAAAGAACGTTGAGTGCACACTGATCCATTGACCGGGGATAATAATAGCGCTACCATATTATATAACCCCGTCAATGGATCAGTGTGCTCTCATTTTCCTTCTCAACTCCCTTTCTCGCTGTGTATTACTGTGTTCTCTTCGTGAAAGCTGTCTGTGTCCTGGTCTCAGAATGCAAGTTGTGCCAATTTGCAATAGTTAGTGTGAACATGCAGAACGACTGAAAGGATTGAAATACACCATAATGTAACAATAATTAATAGCATCCGGCGCGAGTACCAGTTTACTAGGTCGTGTATACATTCCGGTGTGAGTACCAGTTTACTACGTCGTGTATACATTCCGGTGTGAGTACCAGTTTACTACGTCGTGTATACATTCCGCATGCATGGCATACATATTGTCACATGATATCGTTTCATTTACCATATTTATAAATATACGGGACCACGGTACGTAATATACACATTATCATATCAATCAACGGTAAAGTTATGATACCTGTGTGTTCTTACATAAATGTTCAAACAAGAGTGTTATATAACGGGCTTTGCAGATAGCTTACCTGCTTTATGCATGGAGTAGCATATTCGACGATAAGTGATGAGTTCTTTGGTGGTTATACCGTTAGTAATGGATACACCATAAGCAGAGAGAGAAAAGAAATCGCTACGCTATTGCTTATTGGCTTGCGTTCACTATCAAGTATACTAGATATAGTTGGCTTATTGGCTTGCGTTCACTATCAAGTATACTAGATATGGTTGGCATATTGGCTTGAGTTCACTAGCAAGTATACTAGATATAGTTGGCTTATTGTCTTGAGTTCACTAACAAGTATACTAGATATAGTTGGCTTATTGTCGAGTTCACTAGCAAGTATACTAGATATGGTTGGCATATTGGCTTGAGCTCACTTTCAAGTATACTAGATATAGTTGGCTTATTGGCTTGAGTTCACTAGCAAGTATACTATATATACTTGGCTTATTGGCTTGAGTTCACTAGCAAGTATACTAGATACACATGTAGTTGGCTTATTGGCTTGAGTTCACTAGTAAGTATACTAGATATAGTTGGCTTATTGGCTTGAGTTCACTAGCAAGTATACTAGATATACTTGCAACCAAATTATTTAGAATACGACATGTTTATACACCTAGCCAATCGTTGCAGTCTACAAACTAGTTTCTATAGGTATGTGTCTTGTCTAATCTTACGGAACATAAAGGAAGTATACTCATATGTGTACGTATGAACCGTTTGAAAAATAATTTAATTACTGAAAAAGATTTGACCGGATGGAGGCATTTAATTTATATCGCATTTAATGTATAAAATCTATAGGTCGCATTAAATTAATGACGCATTAATTAAGTGATTTACTATGGTAAGTTCCAAACAATACTAAAGTTGAGAACTCTTGCGTCAACTTTTGTAGACGGGTGCTATGTAGTCAACTTCAATAAGTCGACATGTTCATAGGGTTAAGCCAGAATTTCTGTTGGTTGACCTAAGGGTTTATGAGTGTGACGGGCTATTTTCGTCAAAGAATAACCGTTAATTTGTTCACCAAGCTTGACCTGTCCAATCGCAACGATCTATGTACATAAATATATATCTTAGCTTTCAAAGGGAAAAAAAACACTTGTAGGTGAAGTCGAACGTAGTTGTTATTACAGAAAGTGGCCATTTTTAAGTAGACTGTATCCAAACATCATCTTGGCAGTGGCACACCAAGATCATCTATCTGTGACGTACATGGTGTAGGCTTGCAGTGTAAGATAGCCACATGCTGTGTAATTGTAGATCTAATCATAGAAGGGTGACACATGTCACTCGTGTAAAATCCTTCGTTGAAGTATTTCTATGTGACCCCCGCCTCAGTGCATATACTGCATGTTTTCTGAACTGTTCCTGTGCATGTGCCAAAGCGTCCTCACTGTCACTTAGACTAGCTAAAGAAACGTATACTAATATAATCCATATACCGGTTTTATATAGCCAATGAGGTTCATGTGTTTGCAAGTTCCATATGGATTAAATCTTACAAAACACCCTCATACATGCGTTGTTTTTTTCCCAATTTCGTATGATTAGTTCCAGAGTTGAGCTCGTCGAAGATACAATTGTCTGCAACACGTTCCTATACAGTACACAATGACAGTGTCCTTCGTAAAAAGAAGCCTATGAAAAATTGCAAATCCAAAATCTGTTACTACCAGGAAATATATATTCGTTGAGTTAGTGGACGATATGGCCTGCTGAAGATGACGCTTCATTACATGCCCAATTTACAACTGTTTCCAGCCATTGCAATATGAAACTTAATCTTTACAAGGAACATCTGGTAGTCTGTAACATAACAGCATCAAAGACAAATATCCTTCTCAATTTCATTGTATATACTACATTCATGATCGTTATCCAACTACAACAAGTGGCATTTCTGTCTGCACAATCGATCCAATAATACATATAATATACTGTACTATGCCATTCTATATGATAACGATGCTCCACAACACTCGGCTCAGCGTGACTCGACACCTAGCTCAACTGTTGTTTCTTGGTATACACTTGTACAAGTCTATCGGTATGTCTATGTATGTATGTATGTATGTATGTATGTATGTATGTATGTATGTATGTGTATCCTATCTGCTACACCTCTTGGCCTTAACTTATGGTAGTGTTTACCTGTAATTAGTACATGTGCGAAGAATCTGTGCAACTCAGGGCGTAAGATATTGGGCACATGTTGTGAAAAAACATAACGACCGTAATGTATTTGTTTCCTGTGTTACGGCTATACTTACTGAGGTCTACAATTGACTGTTTCAGTATTACCTTGTATGGCACCTCTCTGAAATTCCTACAATCTGTACTATTGATTCTATGCAATAGGGTGATAATAGTACACATTTTCTTCATTTTATTTCGAAGATAAACCGAAGACTACCCCGTTGGATCATTATTTCCAAACAATATTTGAAGGCATTCTCCGAACATTAAAAAAAATACTACACGTGCATCGACGATATTATGGAAATACGCCACCCTGACTGCTGTTTGTCGGCACCTGATCTTCCATGTGATCCGACCCGTAACTACCAGCACGTAGCCCATTCCCAACAACAGATAACCATCCCAACCTAAGCCCAACAATGAAGAAGGGGGAAGCATTTAGACGACTATTATTGTTCTAGGTTGGGATGTTGTCGTCCTCTAATCACGCTGCGGTTACCAAACAGGAAGAACAGAAAGTTATCCGAGATTATAAACGGCGTATCGTTAGTTCTGAGCAGTCAGCTGCGTGGCATCCAGTAAATACGCTAAGCTGTTATTGTTAAGAAATGTAGCCTGATGATGCTTAATGCATACAGGCTGACAAAGTCGTATTTTCAGAGCTGCATATGCATTGAAGTAGACTCATGATCATTATGTATAATTTAAAGTCATATTGTAAAGTGCCTGTGGACAGCTTAGCTGAAACTGGTCGTTATATAGATCTAGAAGTAGATTACATTAGATTCCTTTAGATTAATATGCCCCTATATATGTTAGAAGAAAAGATAATAAGACAATAGTTTATTACCCGGGGGAAGTTGTTTCACACAAAGAAAAGACATTGGTAACACATAACAGAATAACACATACAATTAAGGTAGACAAAACAAGCAAATTATGACGAAAAACATGCATATGTTGAGATATGAGCATTGTTAATGGTACTGTTGCGAATTTAAAAGACGAATGCATGTGGGGATAACAGACTTGGCGTATCTTTTAAGTATTTGGCAAATTGGAAGCGGCGTCCGGAAAGTAATTCAGAAAATTCCAAGTTTAGAATCGTATAATATTATCGTGTAATATACAAGTGCACGCACTCGGTGTAGCATTCCCAGACTAGTTTCCACGTCGCTATGTATTAGTAACTAAAACGTTTTGATGCGTTCTTAGGGAGTATTGCCATTGATAAACAAAGCAAGTCTTTGAGGTCTGGTGCTTTCTTATTATGCGGTCGTAATAATATGTTGCCCAGTCTGAAGATGTTTTCAGATGTGATTGACATATGTATTCAATACCGTAATGCACATGCACATTTGAGCAGTTATGACAGTGTGTCGAAATGAGAAATAACCTTATAGCACTGAAGAAATTGGTGTTGAATATACGCGTATATAGCTGTCACCAAAATGTAATAGCGCGCATGTGTGGGTCAAATTATATTTTTAGACATCTGGTTTAACGATTCTGGTGATAACCTATACGGCGCCATGTGCGTGGATGTTGTTTTATTTACGTACCTTACGTTGTATCGCAATCTATCATACTGATCATGAACAACATGTTTCATCTCTAAATCGAACAGAAATTTAAACACACGATCTGGAGTTTAGTCAACCCTAAGCCTAGTACTCGTGTTTGGCTATCACCGGAACTTGGTAGATTCTGGGAAATTCTTGAACATTCTAAAAATAGCCCTGACCTACTTACGGGCCCAATAGACACATACATGTACGATACTAATAGCAGTATGACCAATTAACTAGTATATATATTACAACTTTTTGCCATGTCAAAATGTATTTTTGTTTTGGTGTAATTCGGTTCGTTTCCCACTTGGTAAAACGTTTAAGTAGTAAACTACGATGGGTACAACTAAATATATAATGACATACGCCTCACAAGATGATACATCGGCCTGACAACTATTCACAACAACTACGGTATTATACATACAGGTTCTCTGTTGAACGACGCCGCGAATATCAATATGTAGTTTCATCTTGCCAATTTCCATGGCAACTGATGAACATTCGAGACTCAATATCATGATTAGTGTCATCGGGAAACTATATATGTTCGGGGGTGGCATATGCAGGATAACGAAGAGGTGGGTTGGTTAACCTGACACCCGAGAAATGAGGAATGCAGTCGTTTAGAGGACTCAGTGGGGTGTATTCTAACATATAGAAGCTGGGTGGGTGGCCTTTACCTGCTATCTGATGACGGTGAATAGAACGTAGCGATGACACGGGGAACCACTTAGTTATTTTGACTAGTAATACATTTTCATCAATGTTGGAAGAATGCTAAAGGATCCGAATTCGAACAGATGTTACTTACGTTTTAATATGGAAATTTGGTTTTAGACTGAGATAATGTAAATACACGAAGTGACATTGTTTTCTAGAAGCAAGGACGTAAATCCCTTCGTCCTGAGCATGATACCAATACCATGGTTGGTGCGTATTTGTATACTTTATAGCTAGACTACATGTAACATGAGATAGTACTGCGATCTACATAAATAAACAACTTTCACACATACTATGTGTAATAATAATAATAATAATAATAATAAAGACATGTATTTCGTGCTGGAATCCACACATGAGTATGCTCAAAGCGCAAGAAGAAATAGGATGAATGAAACGATAGTAGCTAATAATATTGTTTGAACAGGAAAGTTTTGAGTTGTCGCTTGAAGGATGGTAGGGTGGGGGTGGATCTAAGAGAGAAAGGTAGTGAGTTCCATCTGGATGAAGCTAAAGCAGGAAAAATAGTCGCTCTAAAGGATTTGAGTTTCCAGTATGGTATGGCCAATAGTGATTGTTCGGATGATCTTAGTGTCTGTGTCTGTATCGGTTTGAACTCCTTTGTCAAGTTGCTGAGATAATGGGGGGGTGGGGGGGGGGGCAGAGCTGTTAAAATATTAGTAAGCGAGTGATAATATTTGAAAGTCAATTCTTTCACGAACTCATAGCCAATGGAGCGAATTCAGGACAGTTGTTATGCTGGCATCTTTCCGGGTCCTTGTTACAATACGGGCAGCTGTATTCTGAATTCGCTGGAGCTGCTGCATGTTTTCCTGAGTAATTCCACCTAGTAAGCTATTACAATAGTCCAAGGAGGTGAATACTAGGGACCTGACAAGGGCTGATGCTGTACATGCTGGTAGTGTGTATATGGCAGTTTACGGTTACTATACCATCACATATGTGTTTGGATCAATTTGTCATTAATTCCTCACATATGGTCAACTCAAATCTGGAACAGTGAACAAACGAAATTATACATGTCGAATAGAGAACATTAACTATTAGGACCTACAGAAGGGAATCCTAATAAATAATAATGGCTCTAATTAATTCATAGATTAAAATATTGATGTGGTCAAATCCCCTGGACCCCCAAGTTGGCCCATCAAAGCATTACATGGAATTAACCTTTACAGAGAGGAAGCCACAAAATGTTGTTTCCTCGATGTCATTTATCACAGTTGACTGACAAAATCAAACTTGTCTATCTCAGTGATATGGTAAATAAGGTACATTGGTACTTTGGTGTAGCACAGTAGGATAAACGCTGATCTTCAATGCCTTTTACATGCATTTTTTAACGTAATTCATGTACGATGTACATGCATGTGTGACAAGATCGTAAGGTCAGTGCAAATTGCAGGGGTTACGCTGTGCTGTGAATAAATGTTATGTACATTATAATCTGTGTTGTCAGTTGTCAGTTGATGGAACAATTGTGCAGGGCGAATAGATTTGTCATTCAATTCACTTATGGAGACATAGACAATTGTATTCAGTTGGCCATGCAATAGAAATCAGATAGAATAACACATAAATCTAAAAGCATACAATCTCGGTTTGTTGACATATTTCATGGTCAAACTGTTTAACCTGAAAATATGTACATTTGATTTGTCTACACAAGTATACTCTCCAAAAAAAGAAACGCAATTTCGGGCGAAACGTTCCTTTCTACGCCTGTATACACGAGTTTTTCCATCTCTTCTGTGCAACAGAAAAGGTGACTCGTCACTGAACCAAACCCATCGCCAATTTCTCAGATTCCAATTTTTAATGTTGACACCATCGAACACGTAAAACGTAAATGCACACGTCTCAATATGGTACCGATATATGGCCGTTTCTGTTGCTATTACAGTCCGATGACGTAGGTGGAATACCCGGATGTACATATGCTGAGCTGCAGTAGTGATATGTGGTCTACCAGTTCGTGGTCGGTCTTTTATCGATCACTGTTGATATCGTTACCAATGGCGTTATGATGGGCAACTGCTAACTGAAACTCGCCGGCCACCAAACGTGCAATAGCAATGTTTCAGATTCTTGATACAGTCTTGGCATATCGAAATGTGCTCATAGCTCAAACAACTGTGACTGTTTCACCAAACGATTACCACCGTTCTATACCCAACAAAATACTCATTAATTTTCCGATTTGCATGTGCATACTTTTTCCCCACGAAATTTGCAGGCCGATTTTTTATCCCACGAATTAAACCTTCCAAAGGTAACTAAATTGTGCATTTGGTCAATGGAGTCCATTCGCAAACTAAACAAAAACACATTAACATTTGAGAAACTAAATATTTTTAACAAAATAGTTATAATGAATATTATTATTATTACAATTGTGGTTTGGGTCAACAAAATACATGTACTCCAAAGAAGCCTTGATACACACTACAGACGTTCTTTCAATAAACTACAATGTTGGGTTTGCAATGAATGGAAAGTGGGGTACTGTATAATGAGACGACGTCAACTGAATGTCGTTCACGACCACGAGACAATGTTAGAGTGCATGCATGCAATTCACTTCAATATCCTCATCATACAATGCTACCGCAACTGAACCATGCCCTCAAAATATAATGACAAATGACACCCTTTCGTAATGCCTTGAATAGATACCAGTAGCATTTCCATATCAATGCATCGGTCTCACTCAGAGTAGGGATAATCTACGGTCCGTGTACAGAGACGAGTGTTCGCCTAATGTCCACTTTTCTTAAATTGTGGTTTGACCGGTTCCACCAGCTGGAGCCGAATAATGTGCGCGAGCTCACCATTCAACTAGTTCTTTAGCTATATGGCGAAAACATGTAAATGTGAAGTACGGTTCTCGTGGATGAGGTTGTAAAACGCGACAGGGATTCGTAGGTCAGCGGAATATTACAAGGACGTCGTGAAGAGAAATATTTTCTTTTTATGTGCCACTCTGTCAAGCCTCCATAGGCTCCATTCATGTAGATAGGCATATTAAGCTGCTACATGTACGATGGTTTAGCTATATGCAGATGGACACATATAGGTTTATGGCAATGTTATGATGATGCAATTATATGGTTAAACGTCGCATAAAATATAGTGTAAACTATATTTCCCATGCCAGCTTTCTATTTGGCAGCAACACCAGAACGTAAAGATTTCAAAATAACAAACGATTTTTTTTTTATAGGATACTATTACATTATGTCTTTGATTCATTTTATGTACATAAATCAACATTCCGTTGCACAATTACTGGTACTAAGATTTCTATGATTTCATGCTCAAGCTCAATTTGTATATGGGGATTTGTGAGCCAAAAGATTTCGTAATTACTAAGGTATTGCTATGCAATATATAGTCTGCAGAAACTGTATTAAGATATTTTAATTTAACATTGGTCCTATTTCTAACTAGTTTTACTTTTTTTTATGTTAAACATTCCCCTCGTGCCTATTTACTGGACAATGTCCGAAGTAATTATTGGCCTTGACCAGTGCAACACCTGTAGTACTCATATCATCTTTAGCAAGTAATATCATACAGGTATTTACTACTGTCGTGCTTACTTCACCTTGCTGTATCTCAGACCATGTACCGCTATCTTTACATGTAATGCCCTTTATGCAACAATGTGCACCCATTCGACCATTCAATACTAGCATTATTGATTGAATATTAGTATCTAGCGTCCCACTAGTGTACTATCTTCTTCGGGATGTTTTCGGGGGCGGATACATATACGAATGCTAGTAGAGAGATGCTCTCGTGGTCAGTGTCAATGGGCGAACGTGCCAATGCTAAGCTTTACAGGAATACCGAGAAACACATACCGCATCAGCACGTGCACTCTGAGAATGCATGCGTGCTACAATACATGTATAATGTGTTTTCCATGTGTTGGCTGCTTATAATTAGAAGAGACAGACATGCAAAGTATCACGCTTGTACGTGGTGCACGTACATAAATATGTTTACATTGGGAATAGAAAAAATCTCATTAGCACTGATCGAACACAATTCTGAAAATACATTGTACGAGTTTTACAAATATGCATCATGCACTCATGTCCATCTAATGTAAGAGCAGGAAGTACTTTTGAAAGTTACACTATGGCTTTTTATAATATAATTTGAAGCTACTGTATCCGTCTAATTGTGTTTGGCCTATGTATATTTATGACAGCGCGAGTCAGGTGTGTGTACAAGAGAATAACGACGCGTACTATGATATATTGGTGGAAATAATGACAACAATCATGTGTAATATAACCTACTTTTAAAGTTAAACTTTTATACTAAATCTTATAGTGGCAATACGGGGAAATTAGGCTATAATACGGATGATAGGCAGCATTGAAATTACGAAGAAAGTTAATAATGCTGAAGTTATTTCTGACGTAAATGAAAATGAAGTACCCAGCCAGGCGATCCTTTAGCTTATATTTGAAAATCCGCAATAACTGGTGTGTTGACACATACAGAAAAACATTCCATCACGATTGTCTAATTACATTGACGTGTTTCTGTAAATGAGAAAAGGTCGGTAACGAAATGCCAATTCCAACTTGGTGTCCTTATTTAGGACTAAAAATCTACATAAAGTTCAATATAGGGTCTTAGTGTCATGTCATTGTGCAATCTTGTCGGTTGTTATCGGTGTAAAGTAAAGTGACAAACTAAATCCATGATAACTATAACAAAATAAACATACATTGTAACGGTTGCAATCTTAGTATGACTAATTTGCTGGATATGCCTGGATTGCCATTCGTAACCAGAACACACTATAGGTAATGCTATTATGGCACGTCATCTTAAACACCGGTATAACAGGAAATTATCTATCCTGATGGGGAATATTTTCAGGGGGTAAGATTTTGTGTGACACCGATGCACGCTGCCAACTGTCAGCTTCCTCGGTATATATAACATAAGACACAACACGACGTGCTTTTATTGTCTTGGCGAAGATGTAGGTCTTGTTTCTCTTATTGTATTGCGTGTCATTGAGTGTGCACTACCACCATTGCAATTACAATAATGCAAAGATGACGTGTTGTGAGAGTATTGTTCAACTTCTTATACAGATGTCGTCAGAGGACCCACACGTCTACAAGGGATGATGTTAAGATTACGGAGCCGTACATGGAAAGGAAATATTAGCATTCTAATAACAATGGAGGTTTGGTTGTTAAGAGTTGCGTATTTTTAGGAAATTCTTATATCCAAACAGGGCTTTCTGGTTTAGAAGATTGGCATGGCTAGGAGTATTTGTATTCTTAATAGTGTGTGCTGTTAAAGCGAGTCGGCCTACTGCGTAGTCCCAAGACAAGTACTGCGTACTCTTAAGGCGAGTAGCATATACTATATATTAAGACGAATGGGGAACTCTTAAGATATACATATACACAAACAGACATACTTGTAACTTAAGACGAGTACTGTGCATGCTTCTCTGGATCCGAGACCAAACACCAAATGTATTACCTTGATTTATAATATTATCTACGACTAGATTTACGACATGTACTATTGGTGCCTGCTACGTTCCAAAGGAAGACCAGCGAATTTCCCATCTGGATTCATCGTAAAATTCACGGTGGTTCTACTATGACTTACATCTTGAAATACTCCTATAGAACAGTTCGTTCATAAATCGGGCGTTTCGTCAATGGATATATATATATATATAGTTCTTGAGAAACATTGGTTGTGACTAATTGTACACGACCACCATCAAGTTACGGGATTAACAAAACATATAGGATATCACATGCTATCAAAACGTATGAATTCAAGTAATGTCACGTTGTACTTATCACAGAGAGTAGAACAGGTGATAGATACTTATGTAGGCAGGTACTTAATCGTTAAAACGACCCGAAACGATCGTACAATTGCTTATACCATTGTAGTATAGGACACATGCATTGCAAATAGGAATTGCATATTAATATGGTTGCTCCACCATTAAGCATAAAACACATCTCCAGTTTTAACAATAACACGCACAGTGAGTCTTCTACCATAGCAGGACACCATATTATACTCTCGAAAACTTTCCGACATTTCAAACCTTGACTATATGGGATTATGACAATTTGACTCGCGGCTTTAACACAGAACACTGTCGTCAGACGGAAAGAGTCATCATGGAATTCACCCTCTCGCAGCGCCCATTCCTAGGTAACAATGTTACGTACGTATTACACGTTAAGTATACGAGTGCCATGCACCACGTAGGCGTCTGACATACGATGCCTCGGCATACTATGTGAGTGTGTCTGACATTAGTCTGACGTTTGTATTTAGCTGCCAGACACACTTGGTTACTCAGCTGATATGATGTCGTAGGAAGAATGTTGTAATTTAGACAAAGAAGTTTCTCTTGTACCTGTTGATTATGATCAAATGATCACGTGGCTGATGACGAGAGATCATGTGACTGATGACGATTTGGAATCGGCGTCCTTTGGGAACTGAATAATATGTCCAGTAACTAACAATCACGTCATTTCTCGCTTTTTATTTTTCAAAATAATAATAAATAGACAACGTACAACCTAGTCTGAATATGCATTACTATGCTAACAATTACTAGTATTTATACTAGTATAAATGTATATACGGTTATGGTAATATATATATATATATATATATATATATATATATATATATCGTCTTCAAAGTTGGAGCATGTTCAGTATTGCTTTGCTGAGTACAAACAAAAATTACACTAATTATATACACTGATCTTAATACAGTAAGCCTACAGTAAGCCTACTAGATACTAATATATACTCGAATAACAAATTATCGGATTCGTGGGAGTGAATTTTGTGAGATGTTTGAAACTTCTGAATTCGATTTCTAAATAATGGATTTGATACTAAGGAAGTGCATCTTTTTTAATTACTTAATTTTTAAAATAGCCATTCCGTTCTTCTTTAATAAATGTTTAAAATATAATCAAAGAATCATTTATCAACTGCTTGAGTACAATGCGTGAACTACATCTTCGGAAGCGATATATTAGTGACAGTTAAACTTCTTGAACCTTGGCCTTGGGTGATGCATCTCAATTTACTCAGACACTGTATATCTTCTGTAGCTTGTATAATGTTTAAAGCACCCTGCTCGTGTAAAACATCCAGTTGTCAATTGCTACAGCCAGCCTGTCAACACATAATGAAGTGGGCGATACCTAATCCCTCGTTAGGGGAGTTTAGGTTGCACGTTGACGTATGGCACAACATGACGTGATTTATAGTTGTCTGTATTCTACAATTTAAGTATGTAATCGAGGAATGCATTAGGTTATGTGTGAGAAGAAAAGTAATATTTAAATGACAATTCTTGAATTATCTGCAAATTTGCTGTAAATAACAATACTATCATGTGTGGCTTTTTTTTATTTGGATTTAGAGCCGCTTTCAATATTGTTTCATTTAATATATACATTTATTTAAAAGAAACTTTTATATATAACAATTATGAAAACTAATAAAAATGTATTTTACTACCAAATTTTACCATCTTTTGATGCATACAGGAATTAAGCGTCGTCTTCCGCGTACAATACAGTACAATGACTGGCACTGGTTTCAGAATACCATCAATATTACATTTTTAAATTTCGATATTTTTTTAATGTAACACATTAGCCTGCCCACATTGGCTTGAAGTTAGCTACCCATCATGCCAGTGATAAATACATAACTAAACTGTTAATACATCATGTAATGTGTGCATCTGTGTAGTCTTTGTCCTGTGGACATAGTCTGCTCTGGTAGTCCTATAACCGTACGGATGTCCACAAAGGTAGGATTTAAACTTGCCAGACTAGAAAACGGTTATTCACATTTAATGTGCAGAGTATTTACATGTAAATTACCATCGGTGTCTGGGATTCTAGAGCATTAAACTGGCGTGACACCACATATGTGATTACTTCACGGGAGCCTGCCTACAGAGGTCTCAAGTGATAAGTCACCAGCATCCTGTGGATTCTTTTATTGTCTGAAACTAGGATTAAGATCACAATCTTCACAGGATCTTCCTCTATGGAAGTATTATTAAAGTTAGGGTAATGCTGTTTTGAAAACTGCACAGCCAAGAGATTTAAAAGCGTATCACGTAGGCTATTGAAGTCCCGATCGTTGGTTATTTTACAAACACCACTAAGCATTTGCGTCTTTGCCATACTGAACAGAACAGAATGGAACCTTTATTCACTCAGGCCGAGAACCTCAGAATATGAGGTACAAATATAAATTACAAAAAGGAACATGGCAATCGCAGACAGGAATTTGCTAGGAAATGTTCCGTACGTATGTAATACAAACTGAAAATAACATTCCAAGTCTATTGAGAAAAGGATAACTCATAATGGAATTGTTTTCCATTCTATGTGTATTTTCACTATATTACATATGCCTTAATCCTACAGGCAGTCTTCAAAATATGTTTCTCTTTTTCGAACCCACGTTCAGAATACGGTACACCCCATGGGCTATAGTATCTCTACAAGTAGTATGAAGGGTCCTGTACGAAGTTCGCTTCTCTCGAGGTAAACAAAACAACATCTCGTTCTTTGCCATGTTCGACTTCCTGGTCTAGTTTAATAGTACAGTAGCCCGTGAAATTCCCCAGGCTTTATTACATACAATAACTACCCACTAACATTTAGTGGTATTTTATGACTGACGCATGTAGGAGTAGTAAACATCGCACTGGTCGCCGGAAACAGCTCGCAGTATTCCACACATATGTGACTATTTATCTATAATTGACGATGACCCGGAGTGAGTGTTGGCACGGATTTGCAATTAGTAGCTTACTGCCCTATCAGCGAGGTGTTGGTGGTAACTCAGAAATGCACACGTAGTCGGTAGAATGGTACCAATATTCCAAGAGCGAGATAGCACGGAAAGGCAACCGCAGTCTGAGAACTGGCTTAGTGTTCGTGCGTGCTTACAGCTGACAGTATGTAGAAATAAAGTTTTCGACGATGCTCGAAGACGTAGTCTGGAGAATAAATTAAGTGTGTTTGAATGACGATACTTTATGGATGAATGCATGGTGATGATGTTTCATAGAAGATGGTTTATTGTACACATTCCTCTGATTCAATCTACATTAAACAACGAACCCAGTATTACAAACAATGTTAAAGATCATAACAACAATAATAGTAGTAGTAGTAGTAATAATAATAATAATAATAATAATAATGTACCTATAGACCGCCTATCCGGAGGTGCTCATTGGTGCTTACAATAGATAATAATAATAGTAATAATAATAATCATAGTGTACATATAGAGTGAATAATATCCATCCGGAGGTGCGCAGTGGTACTTGCAATAGATAATACATCTTATATTATATAGGCTATATTAGCAGGTTAAACAACTTGACATGGCGAGGACTGAGAGATATGTTGGCCAATTACAATTAACTGATGTAAGCACGACACAACTGCTTGACAACTGCTTCCACTTGCATTACTCCGGTTATATATTTTCAGCCATCTGTGAAATACTATCTCGGGACATTTCGTGGGTAATCTCAACGATCCTGGCAAGAATACCGTGTCTGCCGAAATTAAGCTAAGACATGGTTTGGCTGACTAGGAGGTAGTCCACGTAATATGACGCTTGTTCAGAACCTTGTTCCTGGCAGATTGTTGATTTGCTAGTTAGTGTTTGGTTAACACTGCCATGAAGGTAAGATAACTCGTTAATAGGACATACACGTGTTCCTTTGATGCACATATTCGTAGTCTTAATTCATGAACACTAAAACCAAATTGGAATGGCAATATAAACTATCCTACAATAGTGTGTATCAAACACGATTTCTTAAATATCCCCAATGTAGATGTATGTTTTCTTGACTAAGAATTACGTACTTTCTACATTAATAATTCTCAAAGTAGCAATCAATTATAATAGTCCAATGTATTTTAAAGAGATACACGCATCCTCTTCAATGGGTTACAGTTGTTGCAAGACTTATGCTATGACCTAGCTATATCTGCAAATTGATCCTTTTTGTCTGTTCAGTCTTTCGGACGTCGCCCTCTGCATAAAATAATACTACTGAAAATATTTAGTGATAACTATATAAACATATTTTTTTTATTAGTGGTGAAATATTTGTATTTATTTATTTTTAAAATGTGGTTCCGTCGTACAACATAATAAATTGAATTTTGTTTTCATTCCATGAAGTATTTATCGAGATAATCTACGAAATAAGAGTTTCAATGCATTTTTTTATGCCAAACTATAGTATAACGAACAGGAGGAGTACTTTCACCAGGAGAACAAGGTACGCATACATTCATTGATGAAAACTCACAGTGCAAGTCATGACGTATACATTACCGATGTTTCCAACATCAATGGTTAAATAAAGCCGTCTAAAGGAATTAAATGAGACATGAGCGCAAGAGTATCACATAGTGAGCTGTCCGTCAGCGGTATATCGTTACATTGTGATTGCGCAGCGGTGACAAACCTGATAAAAAGATAATCCATCCATGCGCATAGTTTTGAGAGATTTGTTTATCTGAACCTGGTCATAAGAGTGCATGTGCATGGGTCACGGTATATATTGGATATGTATGGTGTATATTACATCTAATATAAGCATATATTTATTGATTGAATAATCATATCTATCTCTCCCTCTCCCCCTCTCTCTCTCTCTCTCTCTATATATATATA
>JAUTBT010010415.1:6179-24352 GCA_032361225.1 Lepetodrilus schrolli
TTAAACCTACATAACACAGGCAGCCTGTACACATCAGGGAAATATCTACACATGTCATGGAGAGACAATGACATTGGCACTTGTTATTTTCACTCACTCAGCAAGTAATTTGACTGAGTCACTTGATACCAACACACAGTGATGAGTTTTCGTAATGATATCCACGGCCAAATGACAAGGAAGTCAGCCGATATATTTAGCAGTTCCACACCCAATGCTGGTGGAATCACGTATCAGATAGGACTCATTGACATGCAGGAACTATATACATATTACACTTAATGACAGAACTGTGTATGAAGGGGAGGGAGAAGTGGCCAATGTATATAATACTTTGATAAGCTTCTTTGCTGCCTATTGGATACCTCATCAAGAGAGAATGTTTACCTGTACTGTTTGGACAAAGTCTGGCCAGAAGTTCATAACGAATGTCCTTTTCCACACTCATTGATCTAGCATGAATCTTGAATATGTGAGATCGACCCTGCAATATAGGACAGATATTGCTAGTAAATCATGGATTGTTATCAAGTTATACAGTATCAGTAACTAACTTGAAATATCTCATAAATAGTTTTTACAATATCAACTTAATACCAAATGTTTCCAGTGTTATTGTGAAATTATTGAAAATGTACAGAAATTACTATAAATAGAAAGAAAGCACTTCCAGTGTTTTAAATGGCAGTGCATAGTGGGTGGTTTTACAGAAGAATCGAGGCAGGGAGGAATAGAGAGGTCAGTACAAGGAGGTTTGATAGTAATCATGATGAAATGAAATATGAATGACTTACAGATGTACAATATTAACAGTACATCAAAGATTTTACATCCCAATAATCCTCACAAACCTCGAAGGATTCTGGGTACTGGAAGGTTTTATATAACATCGTACTAGCCAGCAGACCAATGAAGACGGGGATTTCCACGTCGTCAGGCCCCTCTCAGGCAAGAGAATAATGCACTAATGTCTGGCCAAAATTTACAACAAATAATTGGTTAGTAATACCAGATTTTGTATGGAAATGAAAGTTGGGTGATTACATTACCTCCAAGTCCGGCAGTCCGAATTCAATCTTCCTGTCCAGTCTTCCTGGTCGCATGAGAGCGGGATCAAGTGTATCGGGTCTGTTGGTGGCCATCAACACCTTGATGTTACCACGAGGATCAAACCCATCCAGCTGGTTGATGAGCTCCAACATTGTCCGCTGTACCTCATTGTCCCCACCTGCTCCATCATCGAAGCGAGCACCTGCACCAACAAAAAATACACTAATACAATACCCGCTGGGATTAGAACCTGGAAACTTTGATTCTGGTCCACTGTGCTACCTTCTACTACCTATTAACATTCAACTGGTTTACCATCTACTTGATAATATTTCATTGTACCTCGTACAATGTCTACAGAACTTTCTATATTCTATCAATAGATTATGAATACTATAGCGTTAATAGAAATGTTAACAAATATCATACCTCCAATGGCATCAATCTCATCGAAGAAGACAATGCAGGCTTTCTTGGCTCTGGCCATTTCAAACAACTCTCGCACCATTCTGGCACCCTGAACAAACACCAGTCATGTATAAACTGGGGTCTACAACTCCAGAGAAAGAGCATCTTTTCAATATACATGTGTACTCATTACCATCAAAACAGGCAGAAGCCTTGCCCTGAGATTATCAAACTCAAGCATTCTTATTACTGGTTATTTCCAGGTAATTTGGTAACATTTTAATAAATACTATGTTAGTTTACATGTTTGCACATAATATATAGCAAAATTAGGAACATTTTTTAGAAAAAAATCGGCAAAAACAGTGTAAATAATGTCCATATTCAACTTTCCATTAGATGATAAATCACTTTATGAGCAGAGGCAGAAATTTTTCCATAAGGGTTTGGACTTCAGGTGACGAAAATGATTTGTTGATGGGCACAATAACACTAAGTTATTTATTTATTTTTAGATTGTGCGGGTATGTGTGTGTGTGTGTGTGGGCTGTGCACTCTCTCCTCTATATCTGTCCCTGGCATATACCTGACGCATGATCACATGGACAAGAAAGCTCATACATACCTCTCCCACATACTTCTGTACAAGTTCTGATCCTATGACTCTAATGAAGCAGGCATCTGTTCTGTTGGCAACGGCCCGAGCACACAATGTCTTGCCAGTTCCTGGCGGCCCAAACAACAGCACACCTTTCGGGGGCTCAATACCCAGGTTAACAAACCTCTCTGGCTACAAGCAGACCAGTGATAAATATTCAACATATCTCCAGTAGTTTATTATTATTTTCTATGAGAATGAAAATATGAACAATTATAAATTAAATCTGTTAATAGTAGGTCAAATTAAACTGTTCCTAGGATCAGAAACAATAATGCTACCACTTAAATAAGAACACTGATATGGTACATTTTTCATTAGGGGCGATACAATACATAGAGATTAATACACGAGCTAGTGTGTTCTATTGATTTTACGACACGAGTGATTCCCAAGTCAATATTTTCCGAGCAAAATATTAACTTTGGAATCATGAGAGTCGTAAAATCAATTTCACAGGACCTGCTGATTGTGAGATTCAAGCCCAAGTTGCTGGATTGTGAGTCAACACTCTACCAAATGAGCCAAAGGGTAACTCCTCTGGCCGAGACCAGTAGGAGCATCTTATCTCTCATCCTGCTACATTCTCCCCCTCCATATGATGACTCGTCCTCAAGTCACTAATTCAGTCACTTTTAAGTCTATGGATTATCCAGCAGACAATCTTGGGAGAAGAGCGACTTGGAACTCAAATATGCGTTGGGCGCCATTTGTCTCAGGACCAGGATTTGGACCCAAGTTGCTCGATTGTGAGTCCAACGCTCTACCGAATGAACCAAAGGGGTAACCCCTCTGGCCGAGACTAGTAGGAGCATCTTATATCACACCCTACTACATCAATATGACACACTAGCAAGTGTGTTAATTTCTTTATCCAACAACTTTTGAACAGAAATTCAAACATATTCTCATGTGGAAGTCAAATATGGAGTGGCAGATGAATACATCCCCCCACCGCATCAACCAATGAAACCGTCCATCACGATGACCATGGGAAAATTGTGATGTAAGCCATGTAACCAGCCAATGAAAATAGTTCCAGGTGTTATGCACTACTGTGCAAGACATGATATTTATGTCATGACTTATCTTGAACCATATGTTGGATAAAGTAAAATATAGACCTAGTTGATTATCTCCCTTGATGAGCAATGCGCAGGGCAGTGGACTGTACATACATGTAATAATGGAGTTTCCACCACTTCTCTGAGCCTCTCAATCTGTTCTTTGCAGCCGCCAACATCACTGTATGTTACATCAGGCTTTTCTTCTACCTGTTCAGAGATACAACAACAAAACTGAGTTTGGGCCTGATCATGCATTAGTGGAACGTCATTTGTTCTATTTAATATCTATTCCTTTCTAGTCATTTAGCTAGCCATCATATTTAACAATTCATATTCATGCCAAAAACGGTGCCGGCAATATAGTATGCATTTACAGCCCTAGCAGGGAGTTGTCAATCCGGGAGGATACAACACTTGAGTAAACAAAGGCCAACCTACCTGCATCATAGTCACTGTGGGATCAATCTTAGGAGGCAGCGGAATGTGGATCTGGTATTTATTTCGGTCAACACTGGAAAAAAATTGTGGTTGTTTGTAGACAAACAAAAAATTTTTTCTAAATAGCTGTACTGTCAGCGTAATATAATAAAATAAGGTATTCTTATTTTCTAAATTGGAAAATAATTGGGTCAGCAGATACGTAAACCAGGGAATCAAATAACAATGGCCTTAAAAAACAGCTTTATTACGATCTTGAAGCTCAGACAGTTTGTACATAAAACATATCTGTATGGAGTCATACCCAACTCTCATTCCCTCCTCAATGTCTGTGGGTGCCACTTGATCTCCCAGGTCCACCACAAACTTGGCAAACTGCTTCACGTTAATGATGTACTTTGGGTCATCGGAATCAGCATTTATAATTTTGGTGCATCTCGCAACTTGCAACGGCTGCTCACCTGAAATTTATTTTATAAAATGTCAAATGGATGGCATGACCTCCTTATAACTGTCTGCTCCAATGCCCTTGTTTGTTTTTTCTATTTGGGGTTTAGAGTCGCTTTCAAGATTCTTTCAGTTATATCACTACTTGTCAGTTTAGGGCAGGAGGAAATGACTATAACGTCATCACTTTGACGTCACAGCCAGACAATGACTATAATGTCATGACTCTTGACGTCCCAGCCAGAATGACTATAATGTCATGACTCTGATGTCCCAGCCAGACAATGACTATAACGTCATGACTCTTGACGTCCCAGCCAGAATGACTATAATGTCATGACTCTGACATCCCAGCCAGACAATGACATTAACGTCATGACTCTTGACGTTCCAGCCAAGCAATGACTATAATGTCATGACTCTTGACGTTCCAGCCAGAATGACTATAATGTCATGACTCTGATGTCCCAGCCAGACAATGACTATAATGTCATGACTCTTGACGTCCCAGCCAGACAATGACTATAATGTCATGACTCTGACATCCCAGCCAGACAATGACAATAACGTCATGACTCTTGACGTTCCAGCCAAGCAATGACTATAATGTCATGACTCTGACATCCCAGCCAGAATGACTATAATGTCATGACTTTGATGTCCCAGCCAGACAATGACTATAACGTCATGACTCTGATGTCCAAGCCAGAATGACTATAATGTCATGACTCTGACATCCCAGCCAAACAATGACGATAACGTCATGACTCTGATGTCCCAGCCAAGCAATGACTATAATGTCATGACTCTGACGTCCCAGCCAGAATGACTATAATGTCATGACTTTGATGTCCCAGCCAGACAATGACCATAATGTCATGACTCTGACGTAAGGCGGACGAATGAACAGCAGACTGGCACCGTCACTCTATAATCAAGTTGTTTTTCGGGAGTTTTCCATGATTTATTCCAATAAAATGATTATGCAGAATAATTAGTTAAACCCACTTGATGAGTGATTACGGAAAACATGTCCCTCGTGAAATTAATGATCAAAGTTCCTCACTGAAGCTCGGAACTGTGAACATTATTTCACTCCGGACATATTTTCCGAAATCACTTGTATCTCGTGGGTTATTCTGTAATTCTTAAATGTATGTGTCAGTGTGTGTGTGTGTCAGTGTGTGTGTGTGTCAGTGTGTGTGTGTGTGTGTCAGTGTGTGTGTGTGTGTCAGTGTGAGTGGAATGTGTAAAAATGAAAGACTATTACTCTGTAAGGTCTGCTTGTCTGCTGCCAGGTCCCACAAAGCTGGTGGAGCTAGGCCAGTGTCAGACTCCTTGATACCTGCAAACATCACCATCTCTCTGTAATTTGGAATTGGGGTTTAGAACCGCTTTAAGGAAGCTTTCACTTATATCACAGCTTGTCAGTTTAGGTCAGGAGGAAACCCACACCAGCCGTAGTGCTGAATGTTGCAGTAAACCTGGGAGGACTGTGATACTGACAGATCTACTAACCTCATAGCTTCACATTCAGTAGATATCACCAGTAAGTATATACAATTGGATAAAGATTCCTCAGATGCTCAAAAAATAGAATTATACACAACGAAAACAGGATGGAAAACCCTTCCTGAGAATTGATTCGATGTTTTTTGGTGCACCAACAATATTTGATGATGAATATGATGATGGTTCCTACCTGCCAGCTCATTGACTTTCTTAAGGACATTCTGGATGTCATCCTCCACAGCCTTTATAGAATTACTATACTGGCCCACACCCTGTATAAAACATAGGAGTTGTCGTATAATATACGCATACACATATAATGTACACTTGTACATGGCATATCTGCAACAAGCAAATCAACGTTGTTCGTGTGAAAGGTAACATTATAGCAAGCTAAAGGCAACAAACTGATAACAATTAGAAACAAGAACTCACATAAGTTTTGAGCAGGGCAATATCTCCTTCATCGAGTGCTGAAATAACAAACACAGATGTTATCATATTTTAATCATGAAAATGAGGCATAACAATAACCTATGTTTTAGTATGTTTTGCTTGTTTTAGCGATATACTGTCACATATATTTTACTAAAATATTGGTGAAAACAATCCTGGAATCGAAAAGAAGAGAGTCGGGATGAAATGACTGGTGGGGGACGGGTATTAATTGTTGTGAAATGTCTGGCAGTGAGTGAAACCCCCAATGACTGGTGTGGGTATCATCTTAATACCTGTGTCCCCACCAGTTATTTCACAACAATTATGTGATATCTGGTGTTTGCATAGTTGATTATTTATTAATATGAATTTTGTATTAATATCAAACTTTTCAGGATATGACATAGGGGTGGGTGCTTTTGTCCATTTTCCCCATAAGGCAATGGGCTTTTATCCTAAGGGGCTTTTATCCGTATACCTGCATTTAGATAGGAAGTGACATCATATGTTCTAAGTATATTGGGGCATTTAGTTTTACTACGAAAGATACTCGCTAAAATAAGAATCTGGGGCAAAAACAATAAAATATGGTGGGGGCGAAAATGACAAGGAAAAAGGAATTATCCAAAATATGCTATTTAATTGGTTGAGAGATGTCCCGGAAAAACTTGTACACCCCGGTTTGGCCGTAATTAAAAGTTGTGACCTCATGATCACTGTGATGTAATGTTGGCCACCCTCGACTCGAATGTTAGAAAGACATTCTGCATGCATATTCGCAAGTTAAGGTTCAACACTATCTTTCAAGTTTCATTGAACTGTTGAATGCAAGTGTATTTGATTAATTTGGTTTTGAAGCTGTAGGCTCCTAGGATGTTACATATTGTTCTAAAATGGACTTGCACTTGTTGGAAATGTCTAATAAACAGGTAAACATTGTGAAGATGACAATGCGAATTCGAAGAAAATGAGATCACTATCAGTTATCAGCGGTTATCCATTTATCATTTACTGGAAATATGTAAGAACACGATTCGATACTTTGAATGGGTTTATCTTCATCGTCATCCTTCTTTATTTTTCTCTGATCTGATCCTAAATGGTCTGGCATAATGCTTTCAAAGCCTAGTTGACGGACTTGAAAATGGAAATCTCACAAAAACACCGGAAACAGATCTATCTCTCGCGAGATCACAGACCGTAAAACGTGATTTAACAAACTGCGTTCAGTCTTTATACTCCATTGAAAATTGTTTAGGATATCGTCAACGCAACATATAAAATACACCAGTTTCACACCGATGATGTCATAAGTTATTGCCTTGGAAAATATGACAACAACGTTAATTTGGTGGTGAACATGTTGTTGTACATAGAAAACAGGGCCTTTCCGGTGACGATTCTGTAGTTTTTATATATAATTATTGTCTGATATTACTCTAGATGGTTGTGATGCTATAATCAATTATATTCTTAAACCAAACAAATTGTAAATACCTTGAGTTGAGATGATTGACAGAATCTAAAGAAAGATCTAATCTAAAGACTAAACTTCCGTTCAGAATTTCCAGCAGAAATCTAGACGTCTCATATGCATTTGGGATGCTTATTTTAATACTAGTTCATTTAGCTTAGCTGCTTACCTGCAGCTAACTAGCTTGAGATTATAGAGGAGAATAAAAACACTGAATTGTTCAAATTCATTATTAATTATTGGCAATATGTCTGGTCTACATGTGTAAATAGTTATTATGACATGTTGACTCGATGATAGTGTATACTTTATTTGATAAGCCATTTCCATATCTGCAAGAGTTCGCTTATTCACTGCGGTATATGTCATACTAATCATGGTGATGGTTGCTAATCACGTGACACAGGACACAATCACGTGACACAGGACACGTTAACTCTCCTGTTCAGTGTAAACGCATGGCGGAACCCGGACATATCAATGCAGTTTCCCGATTATTTGGTCTATTTGAGTAGATTTTAACTTACAGAGTTAGGTATATTTTCCATAGGTAGGAGATAACAAACTATGGGTATTTCGGAAAGGTGATTTAGTGAATTTGTTGAACTGTTTTCATTACTTAACCCAAGTCTTCTAGAAATAGATTTCCCATACACAAGTAAGGGCCTACACAGAGGTTGAACTCACCAGATGTAGACCGCAATGTCAACTATCAGAAATTGATACATGAACAAGTTTACATTGCACCTAATTGAATATTCAGGGAGAATTCAATCATTCAAAAGAGATATGATTGACAGGAAAAATAATCTATGTTGATGTTTTTTTTGTGGGGCATTTGATGTGCCAAGGTATGGATTCTTTCAAACATATTTTAGTACATATAATAACAATGATAACCAACACACATCTAGGTCATTTCACATTATGTTGCCACACCCTCAAAATTCTGTTTGGAGTTCCTTTTACATTTGCTTTAGTTAAACCTGACACAGAAGTTTCGCAAACATACCTTACTGTTACCTTTAGCTATTGGTATCCATGGTAATGGCAAGTGTGTTCTTTGTACGATTTCATGCGCACCATTTCACACCCATAGCTGATGAGAGAGAATGCTAAAGAACAATTAAATCGCCATCGTGTTACTACAGCGTGTCCTGTGATCACATGATATGAAATCCACTATTTTCCAGTAATTGAAATTCAAAATGGCCACCATCCAAAATTTGTTAATAGCAATTTTAATAGTCTACACATAGATATTTGTATATTTGTTTTTGTTATTTTGACTGATTTGATATTCTTAGCTTCATAGTTTCCAGTAACGTAATAATCATGTAAATTTGGTCAGGAGATTCGCAGATTCGTACAGTTTGCACATCAGCTTTTCTGTTCAAACCTTGATGAATGTAAAAAAATATTGCAGTCAATCCTTAAATGATTATTGCTGTTGATTCTGTCAATAATAAAGTGACTGCTTACTAATAGTAATAAAACGGGTTTATTATATTATATTTTCAGCACAAGACATTTGTGGTGCTGGCCCAGACAGGTGACAAGGTCGCCAGGGTACGCGCTCAACTCCTCCATATCCTGTACAACATCGGCAAAGAGAAACACCAGTTTCGACTGCGATACAAGGGCGAGTACCTGCAAGACGCACACACACTCGGCCAGTATGAGATCAGGGACAACTCTGTCATCAAGATGGTTCCAATGTCCAGAAAACCAGAGGTAATGTAATAATGATTGTCATTAATAGCAACTGTCATTATCCTGTTTATCTGAAACTATTTCATAAAAATATGATTTTTATTTTTTTGTTAAATTTAATTGTGTTTTTTTTTTACTAAGTAGTAGAGTAGATAGTACATACTATAACCATTCAAATCAGCTAGTTATGCCTAGTAGTGAGGATTGCAGAACATATCTATAAAAGTGAGCATTCCAATTACATTTACTATTTATTCTCTTCATCTAGGCTTCCTTTGACACAGTCTCCATCACGAGCAGTACCGTGAACCTGGAGTTCAGTCATGGCCAGCCGTCCAATGTCAAGAAAGCTCTCCATTCTGAAATCAGACTATTTGACTTCCGGGAGAGGATTCTCATTGAATTTAAGGTTGTCTGAGAATATTTATTACTTGCAATTGTTGCCAATTATGTTTCATTCATCACTCTAATATTAGATGTTTGTTTTAACTAATAAACAAGACAGGATATGTTTTGTCTCAAATTCTTCATTCATCACTCTAATATTAGATGTTTGTTTTAACTAATAAACAAGACAGGATTAGATACGTATTGTGGTCAAACTATGTTCACTTCACATCCATTTAATCAATATTGTAACTTTGACTATTGATACGAGTTTCATGGTATGTTCATGATGAGATTAGTACATGGCAAATTACTGTATTGGCAAGTATACTATTTGATTGTTTGGCAACTGTATATTTTCCTAGTATTTCTTTTTACTTGAATATGTATGTTGTTTTTTCGTTGCACATGTGTTACATGAACTTGTATAGTAACACTTACCAGGTTTATATATTTCAATTGGATTTGAACTATATATTTCAGACACTGATCTTTCTGCATTTTATTGCGCTGGTTCTTTCTGTGTTCACCATACATTGGTACGCTGTCTTCTGGGTTGGTGTGGCGCTTCTGCTGGCAACATGCTACGCACCATATTACACCCGTGTCGGAGGTTTTGTTGGAAATTACACACACTAGTAAGTCAAATGTTGCACAGCACCTACCAGTTTTACTGGTAGTAATAGTACGCACTTAGGAGAGAATACTTTACAATATATGTCACTATTGCCCAATAGAGGTTTCTGTTCCCTAATATGTATAGATAGGTGACTGTTGGCTGATATATTCATGACATAATATGGTATGGGTGTGATATGGGGGTGATATAGGGGTGATATAGGTGTGATATGGGGGTGATATAGGTGTGATATAGTATAGCTGTGATATATGGGTGATATATGGGTGATATAGGTGTGATATAGGGGTGATATAGGGGTGATATAGGTGTGATATAGTATAGCTGTGATATATGGGTGATATAGGGGTGATATAGGTGTGATATAGGGTGATATAGGGGTGATTGTTACACATTGTTAGCCATGTACACCTGTAGCTAGTTGGAGGTAGAGGTAGGCCTGCAACGATACATTTTCTTACGATACGATATGTATCACAATTCACATGTCACAATACGATATGCGATGCGATACCTCATAATGTGTTTGATCTGAAAAACAAAAAACGTCAAAGGTGGAAATCAGGGGCCCCATTCCTTTAATTACTAAATTTTGCCAAATCTCTGTTGCAAAATGTATTTCATTAATTGCACAGACATCTAGGCATTAATTTTGCAACCAAGAAAATGAATTCTTGTGATTGTTTTTGTGGTAATTACACCATATTACTTTATTCAGTGACGTACTGTTTTTATCGGATCAACCATTATCTATCGGTAGATAGACAGCTGATGTAAATAAAAGAGTTATCATCGCAAAAACAATAATTATGTAGTTGCTAGATTCAATCATATATATGTCTATGCTAACCTTAACCCTCAATCTCACCCTGAGTAAAGTAAATTGGTCAAATAGAGGGGGGTCACCACCTTTGCAAGCGATGTCTTTAGCAGACATCTTCACAGATATGATGTGGCATTTTTCTTCTTTAATAACTTTAAAATGATATTTGGTGATAAATAGAATCTCACCCTCGTGTCTTGGAATATCAAATATATCAACGCTGGTCGATGAAAGTTATTAAATCCGAGGCTTTAAAAGCGTTGAGTGTTGATATATTTGATATTCCAAGACACGAGGGTGAGATTCTCTATATATAACTATTTGATCAAAATACACCAAACAACACATGTACACGTACGCGTAAAGCAACTGTGCATAACATACCACTAAATAACATACCACTAAATAACATACCACTAAATAACATACCACTAAATAACATACCACTAAATAACATATACAGGTATACAAGCGCATTAGATTTTTATTGTTTTTAATTGTACTTGATAGGTTTCGAAGATAATTGTAGGACGTGTTTCAAGATTGTGTAAGTGTGTGCGCCTCAAACCAATTGACGTATAAACACTTCTTAATACTACTTATAAGCATAATGAGAAAATGGTTGTGCATGGCATTCATTTATCCAATCGCCATTGTCAAATTAATTGGCGTCTCCTGAAGGGTGTTAAATCATGGAGTTTGTAATAGAAATACAAGAATTCCAGACGATCTACTCCTAATCGCTACCACAATAACTTGCTAACGTGTCTGTTCTTAAAACACCTGTCGCCGTACTCTAGTAATTATCATTTGGTAACATATACTATATCCGTAAGGAAAATACGAGTACAATACCTCCCTGCGTGAATGCTTATCCTCGTCTGCTCTTTACAGGTAAATACCAATTAGTACAGGTATCGAGAGTATCTGACTACAAACAAACACCGCCTGACCCCCACCTGCGGCGTACTCGCCAACAGTCGTCTCACCTGGGTGCGAAGCGATTTTCTGTATCACAACTGTACTGACAATACGAATGCAACGAATGACAGCCCCGCGCGCGTGTATGTGTGTGTGTGTGTGTATGTGTGTGTATGTGTGTGTGTGTGTATGTGTGTGTGTATGTGTGTGTGTATATGTGTGTCTGTATGTGTTTGTGTAAGTGTGTGTTTGTGTAAATGTGGATATGTGTGTTCGTGTCTGTGTATTTGTGTGTGTTTGTGTCTGTTTGTGTAAGTGTGTGTTTGTGTGTCTGAGGATATGTGTATTTGTGTGTGTGGAGGTGGGGGGTGTATTTGTGTGCGTGTGTGTGTCTGTGTGTGTTTGTTTGTGTGTGTGTTTGTGTAAGTGTGTGTTTGTGTGTCTGAGGATATGTGTGTCTGTGTCTGTGTATTTGTGTGTATGTGTGTGCGCGCGCGCAGTGTATGTGTGTATTATATAGTATGTGTATGCATAGTGGATGTTACGTGTGTGTGTATATGTGTATGTTTATTGTGTGTGTGTGTGTGTGTGTGTGTGTGTGTGCGTGTGTGTGTGTGTAGAAACTTTATATCGTTTCCCAAACCAGTATGTAAATCTATAATAATAATAATAATAAAAATAACAACAACGATAATAATTATTCATGTAATAATAATAATAATAATAATAACAATAATAATAACAAACTACTAACATGGAGACTTATATCATTGAAGGTGCCTTAATAGAAAAGCTTCCTGTGGTATCTAAGTTAGTGGTACTAGCTAGTACAGCCTACTATCAGTTGGCATTTGCCTATCATGACATGGCCTTTCCATGTGTCCAAGTCTGACATACTCTACACTAGTATACATTAGTATACTCAACCTTTGCAAACCACCAACGTGCTAACTACAGCAGTCCTAGCTCACAAATCACGTTGATACTCACCTGTCTAGTTAATTAGCATGACGTAGCAAGATGCTCCTTTGAAGGCCCGCCCAGAAATCCTGTAATGATTACTTTGCGAGTTAATGCATAACGCCAACGGTAGGTCCGGTTTTTATCTGTCCGGTTTTTATTTATCCGGTTCAAGGCTAGCTAGCGGGTCAGACGATAAGGAGAGAAGCACGTGTTCGAAGCAGATGGTCTGTGGCGTTGACCGGTGTCCGAATTTGGGGATATCAAATAGTGTATACTTAGGTAGTGAGTGTATAAGTTTGCTGACAAGCAGATGTTCGACTGTATAGTATTTGCCATGAATTGGTGGCGTACACATTTATTCCATTTTGTAACCGAAAGGAAATTGCTTTTCCGTGTGTATATGTGCCAGCCATTGAGACAGTAACCATGGCGATACTAGTACCTACAGTAGCTAGGTCTATGGCACTTTATTCTTCTATTACGACAGAATATATCATGTATTAGATACTAGTTGACAAGAATGCTGATAAAAATGCTGATTAATTCTGAAATTGCAAAGAACCATGTATATCCCTACCCCAATGTGATCAAGTTTTAATACTCATATTTACTCATGTTTTACCTTTAATATCCTATACATTGCTTTGGATATATAGCAAAATAACGAATCAATCTCACCTTACGTTACCTTACGTTATATGGCTTTATCCTGCAATTACCTGCTACCTCACCCCTAAACACACACATACACACACACATACACACACACACACACATACACACACACGCACACGCACACACACACGCGCGCATTATCATGTTTTATTAAATACTCTGCCTCACCAAGCAACCGTCTCTCTCTCTCTCTCTCTCTCTCTCTCTCTCTCTCTCTCTCTCTCTCTCTCTCTCTCTCTCTCTCTCTCTCTCTCTCCCTCATAGTATATTATCTGTGTGTTTGTGAATGCCTCTGTGGTAAGAGCATGCTTGACTTGATTGCCCTCTTATAAAAAGGACGGTATGAAATCACCACACGAACACTTCTTTCAGACGTAGTCGGTGTTGAGATGTATGACTGACCTATTTCCTTGTATATCATTTGTATCATGTGAAGAAAATAACGGCGCATTAATGTTCTACGTGCGTGATCATTCCTTGCATTAATGCAGCGGCACGGGCTGATACCTCATAAAACGAGGTGTCCGCGTGTGTTTCTGTGTGTGTGTGTGTGTGTGTGTGTGTGTGTGAGAGAGAGAGAGAGAGAGAGAGAGGGAGAGGGAGAGGGAGAGAGACAGACACAGACAGACACACAGACAGTCAGACAGACAGACAGACGGACAGAGAATCAGTTTCTCTTGTTATGTCCGACATGAACCAGAGTATGTGAAATATATGTGACGGGCGTGAGAAGATCGTGTGAAGTTCTTGCTTTGAAGCAATATGTCATCTGCTCCAAAACATCTGCGCTGTTTCCCGAGGCGTTGAAACAATAAAAAAGACTTAGTGATTGCATCGTGTGTATTACTCAGGGGCGAATTGCAGTATTAACGTATATGCTTGGAGACGGAATGTTCACTTCCCAAACGTCAAATTGTCAGAAACGCACGCACTGACATATGTTGTTTGGTTTTTTTCAATTGTTTTCGTTTTTCCCCAATCATGTTTCAAATTCCTGTTTCGTTTGTTCTTTTCATGTTATGAACTAGATATATATTCCTCTAATGCACATCAGCATTGTCCTATTGTTACACGCCTATAGGTTGATATTTATAGAACTAATTGTGTCTGAGAGTAAAAATAAAGTACAATAATTTTACATCAATCCTACTAAAGATTTAATCATTATTTGACAGTTTAGTGGTATGATTATTTGAAATGAGCCACTGGAAATGACAGCTTTTCTAAACTTATTTAACTGTCTACGGCGGAGATATTGGATAGGATTATTTAGGTGTGAATTGATTCGATCAGTAAGTATGTACACTACAGATCTCATCTTGGGAAACAGTAGTAATAAAAGAAGACGTCGAAATTATTTCTAAAATATAAATTAATAGGACAGACGGACATGCAGGAAGACAGACGGACATGCAGGAAGACAGACGGACAGACAGACGGACGGACGGACAAGCAGGAAGACAGACGGACGGAGATGGACGGACGGACAGACAGATAGACCTTGTACAGTTATCTCGGACAATATCTATCCGTCCGCACGCTATAGTGAAGACATACAATGTTAGGTATTTCGTACACATCGCCACTCCTACGTGTTTCTCATAAAAACGCGCGACCGTGCGTATAATTATTTACATTTCCCTGACATAAAACTACACATCTGATATTCCATCTGGTCCAAAACTACAGTCCTGTGCCAATTGGAATTATAAACCGCGCTGGCAAACAATTAGCAACAATTTCGTTACTGACACATTTATTGTGCGTAATCAACATATCAGGTTTATATTTAATCGCAATCGGACATGACGTACATATACTAGTTAGTAGGCCAATACGAAGTTAGTCTACAACAATTAATGGCTCATTTGTTTAGAATAAAACTTTCTTGGTTTTTTTTTTCATACACACAAAAAAAATGTTAAATGTCCTGTTCCAAGATTCTATCTGCAAAGTCCGGCAGGACATTTTTACCTCGGGTGTCCTGGGTTACTTTTGAGCATCCTGGCCCTGACACCTAACAGGACACCTGTGATTTAACATAATAATATCAAATCTGCATTAATAATTAAGTACAAACAATCACGTGATCTAACCACATGGATTAAGTACAATCACGTGATCTAACCACTTCACTTCCTTACCTCACGACTTTCAGGAACCGGCTTCATTCGGAACAGCAAACTCGTCCATCTGCCCAGTAGCTGTGTGCTCCGACTGTATAGCTTGTTTTGTTTGACAGGAACGTTGAGTATCCAGGCTATGTTAGGTCTACTGGCCTCACTTGTCAGGTATTATATATTGAGTTGACTTATAGAGTGTATAACTCCCAAACACGACACGGGCATTGATCAAAGCCAGCGATCGACGACAAATTGCCTAAAATGCATTACACAGATTCATTACTGTGATGTTCTCCTACATAAAGAGGCTATAGGCCGCGAACAATGTCTCATTCGCAAGGGCGTGCACTACACCTTAATGGAACGCGAGGAGATAGTATACTATATATGTGCGTAGTGTACTAGTATACCATTGGCTGTAAAATACATTGGCTATAAACTTGACTTGACAACCCATAAAACCAGTAAATTGCCGCATATTGGAGTTTGATGGTTATTGTGTTTACAGTATTTATAAAAGGGTGTTTGAATAGTGTTATTGATAGTATTATTGCATGCGTGCGTGTGTGTGTGTGCGCGCGCGTGCATACCCGTATGTTTGTGATTTAATTGCCTATATTTCCACCAATGACATCCCAAAATATTAAATTTAAAACACTCGAAATTCCCCAAATACGCCTCACGCATCCTAACGCTTCATCCCTTAATCCCTCTCCCCTACTCTTCATATCACGCTCCCCACGACCTACACCCCCCCCCCCCCCCCACCCCACCCCTCGGGGGAAATAATGTCTTTGGTAAACATGTGAACACTGTAAGTAATGGAAAGGGCAACAAGGACGATATTTACAGGTATTAAAGTCCCCAAGAATTATGCCATCCTCGTACCTCAGGGGTACTTAATTCTGTTCCTATCTCACTTCATGTGGATGGCCATAATGCATGTGTCAACCAATCCTCTAAAACCCAGGGCAACCTCTCGTAAATGCTAGCACTGAATTAGCGATCGCTCCGAGAGCGCTATATTCGGTTACGAGAGAGCCATTGTCTCTTTGTATATGTACGAGAGCTTCAATAAAAGGCGCTCAGATCCTTACAAGCTTCTTTTCACACTTCACTGTAGCGTACGAGCAGCCACTGAGTGTGTGACTCGAGGATGGTACCAACCTTGTCACAAAACCAAGTATATACATCGAACTTTTTACGTGGAGTATTAACGACAAGTCTTTTTCGTGTTTTTGTTATTACTTTCATGGCATTTACATGCATATTTAATATGGCAGGTGTCCAATTTCCTATAATCTAGTATTTTGTTTACTGTAGTAATCATATTGCATACAATTATCTGTGCTAAGCAAAGGCATACTCGCCCTGATACTCATATACAGCAGGTGATGTTCAAGCCAGGTATAATAGATAGCAGATAGGAGAACATTAGTTATACTCAACAAAATTAATTAAGGGCCAAGAGCTTTCTTAAACATTGAAAATTACTTTTACATTATTTTTACACCAAAGAATTTCCAAAAGTCTACAGGCTATAGGTACTTGTTGAGAACTTGCAGAGATATTGGAAGAACAATGACACGGCGGCCTCCTAACTATTTAGGAGCTCCTAAACCAGTCCTAAAAGTTCTCCCCTCGTAACAAGTGTTTCACGACGACGTCACAAGTCTTATCCCTTCTTAAATCGAAGTTTTAGGAGGTGATAATCTGGGTCATAAAGTTAGGAGCTCCTAAATTTAGGATGTCGTTGTGAAACGGAGGCCTCCTAAAGCTGTTCCAAACATTTATCAAAAGCTTACTCACGAAATATTTTCGGCCCTTAATTTATTTTGTTCGACCATTCATAATCTCCAATTATTTTTGTTATTGTCCCCGACCGACTGGCCATATTATATTAAAGTATATTTTCGACATAAAAATCCGTAAACCAGGGAATCAAATAACTATGGCCTCACATATATTGTAATCTGTGTAGGCTCGAGGCAAGATTGTGAATGATAACACATCCCTAAAGAACTGGAATAAGATTTTATCAGGTTAAAAGGTATGTTTATGACACGGGAGAAAAGCCTGGGATTATCTGCATGAACTTTCATGATAATGCAGGAATTCCCTTTTTAGTGAGAAGCTCGTTCCCATGACATTGTAGTCCTGTGTAGTCAGTGATATGTAAACTAAATGTTTCTCTTTCTTCCTTTCTCTTTTCTTTCTTTCTTTCTCCGCTTACTTTCTCTTTCTCTTTCGCTCGCTCTCTCTCTCCTCCCCTCCCTCCCTCTCGCAGATTATATGCTTTCGTCACGTTTTGTAATTTCACATATAAAACAATTTCTATTTCATTATTATATTTTGTTTGAATTTATTTATTAATTAATTAATTAATTAATTAATTAATTAATTAATTAATTTATTTATTTATTTATTTATTTATTTATT
>JAUTBT010010426.1:0-24341 GCA_032361225.1 Lepetodrilus schrolli
CGGGTTTCCTCCTGCCCTAAACTGACAAGTCGTGATATAAGTGAAAGAATCTTGAAAGTGACTTAAAACCCCAATACGAAAAATAAAAAATAAAAAATAAAAATCTAAAATTGTTTGTACCTTTAAATTTCACAAGCCAGTCAGTGCATTGTCAGTGTGTTGTCTGAGTGCTGAAGTATTGACAAAGAGAGTTGTCAGTGTGTTGTCAGTATGTTGTCTGGTTGTCAGTATGTTGTCTGTTTGTCAAATTGATTGTCAGTATGTTGTCTGATTGTCAGTATGACTGTATGTTGTCAGTATGTTGTCTGATTGTCAGTATGTTGTCTGTTTGTCAAATTGTTTGATTGTCAGTATGTTGTCTGATTGTCAGTATGTTGTCAGTATGTTGTCTGATTGTCAGTATGTTGTCTGATTGTTGCAGCATTGATGAGGCCAAGGAATGGGTGATGAGGCTGGAGCCAAAGGGGGGTTGCAACCTGCTAAAGGCGATGAAGCACGTGATGAAACTGACGGACGTGGATGTTGTCATCATCGTCCTGGGCAGCGTGTGAGTGGTCCACATCATCCTTGTTGTCTGTTGCAATCATTTAACTGACATTGAGTAACTTCTCTCGTACAAGCCAGATTTCGATTACTGTAAAATGGGTATTATTTGTGTGTCTCTAATTTTCACGAAATTCACTATGTGTATTTGATCGTGAATAATATACTAGTTGACCATATTATAGAATGAGGGCCCACTCTCTGCCCAGATCGAGATTCGTTGATAATTATCAAAACACGTTCAGGCTGAAGACCGACTGAGAGTCTAGGTCGTTAATTAGATGAAAATACCTTGTTCAGTTTTATTGGATTGTAGTTATGTAACAACACTCTAAACATGTGATTTTAACAGATTAGCCTGTGAGTAGGAACTGAGGTTTGTGACCTCATTAAATGAAGTTAAACAAAAACAATTTTATTATTTTTAATTGGACAACGTGAATTCTACAAATCGTGAATATGTTTTTTTACTTAAATTTTACAAAATTGTGAAAATTGTGAGCCGCTAATTATAACCGTTTTACAGTATATTACTATACTTTTACTGATTATGAATTTGATTTATATTTAATTTGCATTTGACATTCGTTTCTGAGTCACTATTGACACTAATACCTCCAACACATAATATAATGTTATTTCTGTATATAGGTCCAGAGGGCAAGATCTATTGCCCGACTCACATGACCCAAGATACAAATAAAATATTTTCCTAACCCAAACCCTAACCCTAACCACACGAGCCAATCAGATTGCCAGAAATTGGGCCCGGGTTCGGGGAATATGTTCTGGTTCAGGTTCTGGTTCGGGTGACCCCACCAGGTCAGCATGGTGACTACATTTTTCTTTGTTTTCACAGGCCTGACCAGTCTATGGAGATCCTGTGTGACTACATCCAGCAGCTGAGTGTGGGTCGCAACGTTCCCCTGCACGCTGTGGCGTATGATTGCAGTAACCAACTTACAAACGTACGTGACACTGCGGCCTCAGTCCCAGAGCCAGTCGTGTCAGACATACGGTCCCAAGGTTATATAATTTGTTCTGAGTACCATTTCAAGCTCAACTCAAATTTTGAATGGGGATTTGTGAACAAAACTTTGAGTTGAGCATGGAAGCATACTTAAAAATGTTTCGTACCTTTTGGGGCCCAGTTTTCATGAACATGTGAAGATTACTCCAGATTCTTTGCAACTAATTAAGTCTCCTGTAGTTTTGCCTCATTCAGTAGTAAAAATATACGCTCACATTCACGTTGTTTTTAATACTACTGTTATTAATTCTAGCTGACTTGTGTTATATATACTATAGCCATTAGTACTGTCTTGCATGAGATATATTCTACCCACCAGTACTGTTTTATCTCCATCAGATAACGTTGAGGAATTTAGCAGAATCATCTAAAGGCAGATATCACTGCTACACGGCCAGTTGTGAGGTAGGTCAGCCCTTTGGTTACAGGTATTTCTATGCTCTGCTTTGTATCCCTGGGTTCCATAGACTGTAGTAAATATGCTGAAAATACGCTATAACTCAGCCATGTACTTCGCCTCAGACATCAGCTATCAAGTCAGATTAGTTTTCAGGCAATCTACACTGTTCTTTGTGAATACACAATCTGCCTGAGGAAACTGCATTTTTATTAGTTTGCATTCTTTGTTGGTGGCAAGATTATCTTTGCATATGGAAAATGTGAAAAAAATGTTTTGATTACATATTCTGATACTATTCTTTGCAAATATGATTACATTTTTTTATTTTTTTTACTTTAGATTATTCTATCCCCCTCCCCATGCTTATTAATCACATATGCCCTCTGACATTGAGGACCATTCTGACACTAACGTCAGCCTTGTGTGAATTCCCTCCCAGTGCCTAATAATCCTTTGTGTTGACAATGTAAAATGGCGGTTCTTATGTTTTTCCGTTGTTGCGATATGTAGGAGCAAATATACACGGGAACAGACATCAGCCTCCTTCTGAAGGAAATCCAGAAAGTTCAGGACATCATCAACAAGATAAAGGAAATGCGGCAAGGCATGATGGGAAGTGCTCTTGTCAGCATCATGAACGAGGTCAGTGTATCTTTAACACAGGGGTAGAATTAATGCCTGCACACAGGCCAATGGCACTTACAGCCACTGTCGGGTACGCTAACTTCATTTCTGGTATGCCCATTTGATCCTCTTGATTTTCAATAGTCCGTTCCATTTTTTTAAAAGCCGCTAAATGTCACTAACACTCTTCCATGGACTCGCTAGGTGTGGTGTCTTCCCGTCACAAGCCTTGATAAAAAAAATGCATGAAACCCTTTCCACTAACAAACGATGGGCCCCGATTAAGCATTGATAAGTGAACAATTTGAAAGCTTCTATGATTGAGGGGAAAAAAATGTAAAATCCTGAATTACGTTCACTATCACTATATATTTTTCCAAAACTATACACAAAACGCTAATAGAAAATTAAGGGCCCTCAGATTTGTAGGAAATATACACCTATTTCTACCCCTGTCCTGTCTTATATGCATTTGTCTGCGTATCACACGTATCTGTCTGAATATCACATATAACTATTTATTCACACGGTATTCACACATGAAAATTTTTTCCACAATTTAACTGGAGATAATTAAAACATTTGATCTGGGATTTTATGTATTCAAAAGAAATTTATTCCATGAAGATTGCATGTGAAAATAAATTACATAAATTATAATAGGAGATAATGAGCAGGGCTGGGAATATTGTAAAATATGACATACCAAGATTATCTACAGAGTTGTGAAATCTTCGAATATTTTCTTATTTTCTATTAATATCTGACAATTTACATTTTTAGCGATTTAAGAACACTGTACTGAGTGTATAACAAACTCTGTTTGACAGATTACAAACGAGGTACAAAAACTCCCTCAGTCACGCTTCCTCCCACGACCTCCAGGTCATGAACTTCCGCTCAGGGTCGACATGCCCAAGTTCCAGCCACGGTCGTCCATCACGTGGCTAGGACAGCATGGACTCAAAGGTGAGATAACTCCAGAAGTATTGTAGGGATTGTCTCAGAAGTTTGATGTAGACAGGTCGATGTAGTTTCTTTACCACAGTGGGTAGGAGATCAATGACCTGGTATGAGAAAAAAATAACTATATTCTGTTGTTTTCTTTGCTAGTTTAGTTGTGTAGTAGTTGATCTAAGAATGGATCAGCCTACTGTATTCCCCGTCTCCATAATCATAATTGATTTGGCATCATACTTTACTGTCATGTCATTACATGTGATGATATACGTTATCTGTGGCGTCAATATGTGATAACGTACTTATGTGACATGATTACATTATTTTCACTAATGAAAAATATCACCATTTATTTTCACCTGATTTCATTGAACTAATGTAATCAAATCCAATAAACTATACATGGATAAGAAAATAACATCTTTGACTATGTCAAAATTTCCAAGAAGTTTGTGAGATAAATTTGTTAGGCATGTTAAACTAATATTGGATATAATTTCTTTGACACACTAAATGTCCACACATAGAAATTCAACTTTTCTTATTCCGATGGTTCCTTGCAGCAAAGAAGCTTGACCTGTACCAGATGTTGTCGCCTAATGCGTACTCCTACAGAGAAGAGTTCATTCCAATCATTAAGAAGGCTGTGCAGTCTCAAGTGCACGAGGTAGCCATTTGCATTTTCTACAAACTGAATACTTCAGAGACAGTCATGGAGGCGATCTAGACCTTCTCTATGTATGGTGTAATAGATATACAGAACAATATCTTGGCTGAATGACAAAGAGACATATTCTGTGATATGGACATCACAATTCCCACAACATTATCATGATAATGCTTCACAGATAGCCGTGCATTGGGACATAGACATATGCTCTTTGAAGACCAGATTTTTTTCTGATTCCAATTGAAGACAATTAAATAATTTAATGAAATAGTGCTAGAGAAGAAATAGTATACATGTCATTGTACTTTAGTGTAATAGAAAAATATGTGTACTAGAAATTAGACCTATACACAATGCATAGAAAAAATACTGGATTTAGATTAGTTAAACAAAATTTTCATTAGATAGATATTGAGTATCTTATCCTCATCAAGAATGTTAGATCAACTGATATGTAAGCTATATTCTTCCCTCCCTCCCCTTTACCTACATGTTCCCTCCCTCCCTCCCCCTCTCTCTCCACCCCTCTCTCCCCCTCCCTTCATCTGTCTTTATAAGAGCTACCCAAAGTTTTACTTTTGGAAATTGTAATAATGTTGTTATTTATTGTTTTAATAATCTCAGAAAGCTATGGTGCAGTTCACATGGCATGATGGATCTATCAAGAATATCCATGTGGACATGACGCAGCTGTTCGAGTACCAGAAACATCTGAATGAGTCGGTGGGGCTGTACGAGCGGCGCGTCGATTGGCTGGCTTCTGGCAGTAGGCGAATATTTGGAACGGTGGTTGAAAAGAAGTGAGTGTCACTCTGGGGTTAATGTCATGATAGTGTCACTGGATAGTCGGTGTTAATGTGGCATAGTGTCACTGTGACAGAATTTCATTCCAGAGTTTGTATCATTCAAGAGTTTGTGTCATTCAAGAGTTTATGTCATTCAAGAATTAGTGTCACTTGGACGTAGTGTCACTGGGTGTGTCACTTGTGAGGAGTGTCACTCGGAATAGATCAGTTTTAATATTTAGTTATTCTTCTCTGGAGTTCCATACGCATGCCCTTTTGGCCCTCTTGATTTTCAATAGTCCGTTCCGTTTTTTAAAGCCTCTTTATCATCGCAAATGGGTGAAAGATTCCCGCAGCAATGCTAAACTCCATAATCACTTAAAGCCTCTTTAATATTTAGATATTCTTCTCTGGAGTTCCATATGCATGTAATATTGATGAATGTCTGTAATATTTAATTATGCATATACTACTACTACTAATAATAATAATAAGTAGAATTATATAGTGAAAGTGCTTCCATGCACCAGGACATGCTTGCAATGCTAGTTGGTAAATCATTAATCCTTTTGGAGAGTGAACAGGTAATTCGTGTCTAACTGCCATGTTTTCTATGTCAGCGTGGTCTTCCTGATTGATACGTCCGTCTCCAACATCAACTACCTAATCCACATCCAGCACTCGCTTCGTCTCGTCATGGAGCAGCAGATGGGTAACAAAGACTACTTCAATATCGTCACGTGAGTTCCTAAAACTTGAAAACATTCTGTTCACGCCCCAAGGTAGAGAAATCCATCACTAAATTACTTATATCTGAGACAGTGCTACAAACTAGGCAATAGTCTCTGGTATCAGCTATCATCACTCACTCACTCACTGGTATCAGCTATCGTCACTCACTCACTCACTGGTATCAGCTATCGTCACTCACTCACTCACTGGTATCAGCTATCGTCGCAAATGGGTGAAAGATTCCTGCAGCGACGTTAAACTCCACAATCACTGACTCACTGGCATCAGCTATCGTCACTCACTGACTCACTGGCATCAGCTAGGGGACTGTGGCCAGTTGTAACACTGGCTTGTACAAATTCAATAACTGAAATAACAGTTTTGAAAAAGGAGTTTAATGTATATTCTGTGAATTCTTTACATTGAACATGAACCTGCATTTAATTCCATTACTCAGTACATACTCAGGAATCTGTGGAAAGTGGTTATCTCCATGTTATCTCCCCATAAGGACTTACGATTGGGTGTCATGTATGTTTACAGTTTTGGAAGTGAGGCCAAGCGCTGGAAGCCGACTATGGTGAAGCCGTCAACGCTCAATCTTCAGGATGCCTGGAAGTGAGTGCCACTGTCTCTAGATGTGTCTAGTTCAGTGTTAACCTTATTCCTCCAGGGACAACCAGAGATGCTCTGTTGTATCCGGCACTGAAATCGTTACAGTAATTACAAACTAGTCAGGGTGTATGTCGGAACTAAAGAGTTCCTCACCACCAGTGTAGTGGTCACATGGTGACAGGATTGAGCTCAAACCCTGTCTAGATGCCTCCAGTATGTTATGCTATAGCTACATCATGTACAGCCATCATTCTTGGTTCATCTGTAGCAACCGTTGCTTTTATGTCTGTTAGAACTACAGGCTGTCCTCCTACTGTAAACAGACTGCCATGATATTGCCAATATTACTGATATTGCTGATGCCACTAACATTGCTGATATATTATTGATATCACGAATGTCACTGACATTGCTAATATTTATTATTACCATGGATAATGGAGTAAATTCCACAACTGACTTGTTGTCCATTTGGCAGAATTTCTGCTAAGCTCTGCTAAAAAGCTTTCCCCTAATATCTACCAGAAATATGCACGTCAATATTAATCACACTGTTGTTGTATGTCACAGCTGGGTGTTGGATCTACAATGCGCTGGCAGTCGAAACTTCATGGGAGCTCTGAGAATTGCTTTGGAAAACGAAGAAGAAGTTAAACACAGTGTCAGTGAGTGTTCTATCTGCAAAGAATACTATAATTCTCCACTTGTTTCGGAAAGTGAACAGATAACTCTCTATAACATCTATTTATGTGTACTGGTGGTTATTTGGGGCTTGCAGGTTTACTGCAACATTCACCGCTACAGATGTTGTGGGTTATAAGAGAACAAATCTTGAAAGTAGCTCCAAACACCAATACCAAAAAAATAATACAAAAATAAATATAACCATTATTGACAATTATATTGTTGAATTATATTTTTTTTTTGTCAACCGACCATCCATAATCTCCAATTATTAGTATTTTAATATTAGATCCAACCGATCTAATATCAAATTATATTTATTTCTATAGCCTTATTTAATATTGTTTATTATTATTACCATTACTATTATTATTATTATTATTATTATTATTATTGTTATTGTTACTATTATTATTATTACTATTATTATTACTATTATTGTTATTATTATCATTACTATTATTATTACTATTATTGTTATTATTATCATTGTTATTATTATTACTACTATTATTATTACTATTATTATTACTATTATTATTATTATTATTATTATTATTACTATTATTACTATTATTACTACTACTACTACTACTATTATACTGTGTATATGTTGTAGACGTGCAGGGAGTGTACGTGTTCACCAGTGGAGTGCCGGACCAGCAGCCCGAGGTTGTAGCGTCGTTCATTGAGGAGGCCACCGTGGGCCGCAGTGTCAAGCTCCACTCCATCCTCTTCAACGTTGATGACTATGACGTGAACGGTGCCATCCCTGGCAGATATGCCAACATCACGCGCACTGCCGAGTGTCTCCGCACCATGGCACACTGCAGCAGTGGAAGATTCCACTGGTTCCGCGAGACAGGTGCGTCTATTTATAGTTCGTCGGACATCACACGCAGTCTAGTCATTCATTGGGTACTGATTTTTCTGTGGTTTCTGTTTACCTTTTAAAAAATTGGTATAAATAGTCATGTCGATGCTTGTTTGTTCTCTTGTCCTACATCTGGGTCAGAATTACCTGGCCCCGTTCTTTTGAGCTGTGCAAAGTGTTCAGAGTACTCCAAACAGACAATTTTGTGCAGTCTGTACTCACACACTGCGCGGTCTGTGCTTGCTGGCGACGTAGTGCAGACTGCACAGGAAAAGTATAATGATGTCACAACATATAAGGCAACTCTTTGCCGCCATCTTGCTTGTGCGAGACGTGTGCGAGTCGTTCCTTTCACTCAGTACACCGTACTGGAGTGACGTCACCTGTCTGTCTGAGAACACGTCGCACACCTGAAAGGAACGGGGTATCCCTTAAACATGAAACAAAGAAATACCTGAAACATGAAATACCTTAGTCAGCTATTATTATAATTAGCGAAGTTCTTACAGCAATGAAGACGATATTATAATAATAATAATAATAAAAGAATGTACTGACTATTTGGATTCATTTCCTGAAGTGTTGTTTCACTCATGAGTACGGTAATTTGCATATGGGTGAAACATTCCCACAGTGATGTTAAGCTACCATCCACTGACCTGCTCACTGTTGACTGTCCAGGAATTATTGAGAGCGACGACATTCAGATGGTCAACGCTGAGGTGGACAAAGCTCTCAACTTCTCCAGGAAGTGTGCCATGCTGGTGGACAACGTCAAGAAGAAGTATCACAACCGATTTGTGAGTAGCTGGAATCCATCTAGTGTGTCGGTGTGAATATCAAAATAATAATAATAATAATAGTAATAATTGCATTTATATGGTGCATCATTCACAATTGCAGTGCTCGGTGTGCATGTGTAAAATAAAATTAAAAAACAATAAACTAGACAAGGTAGACAAACATTTAAGCTAATAGGCTGTTGCATAATTAATTTGGTTTGTATTAATTTTTGAAAAGATGTGTTTTAAGACAATTCTTAAATGCTTGTACGGAGGGAGCTGATTTCAATTGCTCAGGGAGATTGTTCCATTTTGATGATGCTGCATATGAAAATGATCGCTTTCCAATAACTGTTGGTTTTACATGAGGCATGACAAAAAACTGTTGAGGTTGGATAGTCAGTGTTCTTGTCGGTGTGATTCAGTAATCTGTATGTATTGGGAATAGATGGAGTCATGATGATGCTGGATATAAATTGATGCTATTCAAGTACTGGTGTCTACTGCCAAGTTGTTCACTGAGACTGAGATGCATCCATGTTACAGCAACATCCTTACATGGACAAGATCCGCGCGCTGGACCCACCCACCTCTGAATACTACCGTGGGGATTATGATGCTCGGGCTCTGCCCCGGCCTCCCAGGTCAGGATCATCACGCAGTAGGGCAAAGAAGGTTAGTGAAAATAAGTCGTTAGTTCGACACAACGTTTGAGTATTTCTTTTTGTAACTTAGCCAGGTGCCATGGGGATGGCACAAGAGAGACTCTCGCGAGATATAGGGATATCTAAATTTAGAAAAAACATAGGTTTTCCACACCGTCAAGTACTCACTCAGACATGAGAATAATGCACAGTAATGACTTGCTAAGTATACTCACAAAAAGAGGAGATGATCAAAATCTCCTTAACCCTCTCTCTGCTGGATTAGGCACACGCACTGCTCTTTAGGGCATCTCCGGTTGCCTTCAGCATGGAGATGGTCAAATCTGCATTGTAGACACAAACCTGAATGTCCAAGGTGAACTCTTGTCTGGAATCTGGCATATCCATTGTGGATAACAATTCCACTATTGATTCCGCCATGTGCACATGACATTGATTCCACCGTGTACATTGAGATAGTGAAATACAACATCTATATGCATAATGCACAGTTTAGACAAATCAAATTTTGGGTTAAAGAAAAATGTTTGACCATAAGATAGGTCAAATAGCTGTGTATTTGTTCCTACTTACCATATTGTTCCTATAGATTATTCAAGAACTGCAAGAGCCTGTATCTCTCCAAGACTCTGTCGCTAATCAGAAAGCCATCACCTGGCGCCCATCTACGGCTACCACCTGCAGGGATTCCAGACAGGCACAGAGATGTAAGCCCCTCAAATCATGTACAAATCCTTATACAAATCCTTTTCATATCCTGAACGAATCCATTACAACTCATAAATCCCTTAATAATTATTTTTAAAATCTTATGCAATTATTTTGTAAATCCTTTACAAATCCATAGGCAAATCCATTACAAATCTTTTGAAATCCTTTACAACAAATCCGTTATCAGTCTTTTGCATATCCTTTACAAATTATTTACAAATATAAAATAAGAAGATAGTAACTATGTTTTGAAACATTAGACATATCCAGAGTTGGACTAGGAATGACACTTAATATATTTAAGACTTGTCATTAACGTTTGTAATATAAATATGAATGACAGGATATTATTGCAATTAAACCTTTCACTTTTCAGCACAAAGAGATAGGCCGTTGTCAGCCAAGGACCCGATGCAAAGAGCTAAGACGGCGCCAAGAAAGATTCAGTCTTCTCATTTCTTCCTGGAGAACAAGCGCGACACAGGTACGTGACTCGGTAGCTTCATAGTCAAGGTCAGCTTCATCGTCAAGGTCAGCATTGTGTGTGACCATCCAGATACTATTCCACTGCTATTTATGTACCCGTTGGGATCTTCATGGTCTTAGATGTGGGAGGTGTGTCAGTGTATGTCCAATGTTGATTGGCTGTTACCGATTTTGGTGAGAAAAAATAGGTTTTTACCACATGTGGTGTTACATTTACTTAGAAGACAAATACCGATGAACATGTCACAATAGAAATGCTCTCCCACAACTAAGTGAGCCACAGGTACTATATAGCAGAATGGAAGAGCATCCCATGGGTTACAAACAATGGACAGTTATTCACAAAGTTCAATTAAGTCTTGCTTAACATATCTTTAAAAACGGTAAAAAGTTAACCATTAACCATCTCCATGCTGAAGGCAAGCAGAGATGCCCAAAGGGCTTAACATGTGCCTAATCCAGCAGGGAAAGGGTTAAACCAAAAAGGCAGATATTCTGCTAGCAAAGAGAGCCCATGTCCAGGATCCAGGTTGAGAAGGTAGACACCAGAACTTTGCCAGACTGTTCTGGGCCATTATGATCTGTCCTGGTGTTGATTTCTCTGTTCTGGTGGTTCTGCAGGCTCTGTATACATGAAGTATCAGTCCACGAAGGTCGTCAGGAAGTCATTTGGTCGCAAGCAGATCCCCGAGGGAGAGGATACTGTATCTTCTAAAGAGGTACGTATGTCAATGCTGGTCCTCACTTGTGTCCGTCTGCCCATACTTTTTGTCATCGTGGGTGATGGATTCTCCTCAGTGAAAACACTTTCACATGCAGATAATTTGGATGCAATATGTATACATAGTATGTAAGTTATCTCCCTTGGTTAAACTTACCCACGTGGCATAGTAGTTAGAATGTTGGGTAGGCAAGTGGTAGGTTGGTGTCATGACATAACATGTCATGGTACTTGGTTCCCTGCTTGCCGCTTAGCATTAAATGGGAAAACCAAGGATGGATTGGCTCGGACACAGTTAAATGTTTTCATAAATCAGTATCCATTTTATAAACTGCAACCAACTAATTCATGTGTACCAGTGGTGGCTTCTGGGTCTTACACTGTAATTGTCACAATAGTCACTGAGATACTAGAGAACTTTAGTTTCCCCAAGTTCAACTTCAAACCTGAGAATTCCTGCCCATTATGTAACATTATTTCATTGATCACGTGATATTTGACAGGCTTGCCCACGTTGAAGTGCAAGTGAGAATGTGCACGAGAATAATATCACATGATCAACATTATGTGACATAATACACAGGAATTCTCATGTTTGAAATTCGAACATGAGAAAACGACAGGTATCTAATATGGAATAGTGTATTATAAGCCGTGCTCACTGACTTCTGTGATTTCTAGTGGCTGCGTTTGTTTGGTCTGAGAAACCTGAAGCTTGATCTCAGTCGGATGGTGTCGGGCCCAGACTGTAAGCACAAGGAGAAGTCTGTCAAGTCTCTACACAAGAACGTGTCTGCCAAGTAGGCCACTAAAATATTCCTGAGAGTTACACCTGCCAATTCTGAGAATATTCAGAAAACTTGATTCATCAAAGACATTACTTCCTAAATTTGGTGGATTAATAAAAATCACTGCTCTATATCAGTATTTGAAACTCATTATAAAGTTATTGTGCCATGAAAGAAAATCATTAAATAAGCAATAAAGAACAATTATGAAGGAAAGGAAAGTTAGTAGCTTGACTATCAATTGCATGTAATCATCCAAAATTAAACTTGCCAGCATTTGGAATTTGTTAGCCATTTCTATCGGAACTGACTTCTCAATAGAGCATCTTTAGCTCCTAGCAATAAGAACATTAATATGTAAATCAGCAATATTTTTGGTTTGATGTTGGAGGTATTGAAGAGTTATCCCACTGTCACTTACTATTGTGACTTGTATTATATGTCACATGCCTCATTCTTTGACATGTCGTGTGACCAGGTATTGCGACATCTTCCCGTCCATCAACATCAAGGGTACAATCAAGCACCTGCAGCTGCTGCCTCACGAGCTGAACGACTACGAGGCTGAGCTGGAGCGAGTGCTCAGGAGATACCTCCAGCGTCTGCAGTGGCTGCTCAGCGGTACAGTACACCTCAACATACACCTCAACCACTTGTCTGGCTTGTGTGTCTGTGGCTTGTGTGTTTGATTTGTGTCTGTGGCTTGTGCATGTGGTGTGTGCATCTGTGTTTAATGTGTTTGGCATGGGGCGTCTGTGGCTTGTTCATCTGTGGCGTATGCATCTGTTGCATGTTTCTGTGGCTTTTACATCTGGCTTGTGCATCTGTGGGGTGTGTCTGTGTCATGTGTGTCCGAGGCTTGTGTCCGCGGCTTGTGCATCTGTGGGTTCAGAGTGGGGTGCAACAAACACCATTTTAAGGACCATTTTTTTGTTTAATGTCAGTTTTGTTGTTGTTTTAGTTAAAATTGTAAAAAAGTTTAATTGATTAAGCACATCAACCCACTCCTTTTCAATATCAGCCCCCTTTTCTGGTGTTATTTGGGTTTTTTTCTAATTATTTAATTTTTTTTACTATCCTTTTCAACATTTTTCAACGTTTTTCAATAATGGTTAAGGAACCCAACTCCTCATCTGTACTCCCACCTGTTTATCCCTGTATCCCAAGAGTGACTGATATTGACATTGTCGTCTGGTCGTACACCTGCAGGCAGCAGACGCGTGTTCGGGGCGGTCACAGAGAAGCGGTGTGTGTTCCTAATCGACACGTCGGGATCTATGAACCCATCCATGGAGGAGCTGAAGAAAGAGATGGCAGCCCTTATCTGGGAACAGCTACATCGACTTCGAATCCAGTGAGTTCAATATTCACATTTCACACTCGATAGTCTGAAAATCATGACACAGAATTCGGAAGGAAATTGGCCAATCAGAGACACCTGCGTGAGCGAGTGAATTACTGTTTGACATAGCTCTGGGAATTGTTCACCCATACAGACATTTGATAATGACATTTGTAGATTTGAATCTTGGGTCTCGACATGCTTAAGATAATTATTTGTTTTTCAGCTTCAATCTGATCAGTTTCTCAGGGACTTGTGTGAAATGGAAGAAAAGCATTCAAGAACCGACCGAAGAAAACTGTCATGACGCTGTCAAGTGGGCATCAAGACTGGTTGCCGAGGGCAACACATGTACGCTTGAAGCCCTGCAGGTACATATGCTATGCATTTCTTTAATTATATATACAATTACTAATAAATTTTAAATCAATATCTATTGAAACAACATAATTTTTCGGAATATAAGGAGAACTTGTAAATGCTTTTCATTTGCGTTGACATATTCCCTGTTTGGGATTCCTAGATGGCGTTCTCTGATCCATCGATAGACGCTGTCTACATGTTGACGGATGGGAAGCCAGACACGAGTACGTCATACGTTCTGAAAGAGGTGGGCGCCATGAACACCGAAAGGAGGATTTCTGTAAACACCATTTCCTTCAAGTGTGAAGACAGGTACATGCTCAAGAAAAATTACAAAATTAAAATATATTTTTTTTAATTTGAATTTTGGAATGTTATTGAGCTAAGTAAGCCAACTGTGATTGGAAAGTGTTTAGATTCATGGGACTGTGACGCCTTGAACATAATTATATTCTAACTTCATGAATTCAGTTAGGGGCCAGTCATTTAGTATGTTTATGGAGTAGGTTCAGCCAATAATTCTTTACTCCACGGTGTTGTGGATTTTGATTGAATTAGTGCTTTACGTCACAATGGGAATTTTTCACCTATACTCGCCAACCGCGGCTAAACTGGTTCTCTTTTAGACACTGTTAGTCAGTAGATGGATGCCCAGTCTATCATCCTCCACTGTGCCATACTCTGCAATTACTGAAAATCATTTATTTAGTCATGGACATAAATCTAGGCTACTGATACATTGACTGCTGCTCAAATATTGCAATATTTGCATATTTTTGTATTATACTTTACAGTACCGCCAACAGCTTCCTCCATTTGCTGGCAACGGAGACTGGCGGCCGATATCATCGATGTCACAATGATTTCGATGCTCACCTTTTCGCTCACAAACTTCTGTCAGAAGGATTCAAAGACGCAGAGGTAAGTCAGTATTTCTCTATTCAACTATTCTGAAATATATCTTCGTCTTGTCTATGTATATTTCCTTGCCAATGTAGCCGTGTGATACAAGGTTCGCCACATCGGGTGCCATTGAAACAGGACCATGACAATCCTGGGATTCAAACCTGATTTGCTTGATTGTGAATCTGACACTCTACAACTTAGCCAAAGGGCTGAGAAAAGGAGTACTAGTTACCAGTGTGATTTCCAGGGTGTACGGGTTTTTATAAGCTGAAATTGCGCGTACACCCCGAGACCGAAAATGGTAATAAATCTACATACTTTTAAGAAACCGAACTTGCAAATATCCATGCAGAATGTCTGTCTAACGTTCAAGTCGAAGGAGGCCTCCATGACGTCACAGTGGTCATGAGGTCACAACTTTTGACTACAGCAAAACCAGGTGTACGAGTTTTTCCAGGACATCTCTCAACAAATCAAATTGCTAGAATCGTCGCATATTTTGGATAACATCTTATATCACACAGCAAAATAAGTCATCAGGTTAGAAACCATTTGCAGCCAATGTTTAGCAATTTGATTGAGAGGTGTCCCATAAAAAGCTGTGCACCCGTTTGTCCATAGGTAAAAGTTGTGATGTCACTGCAGCTGCCCTTGACTTGTAAATTAGAAAAACATTCGGCATGAATATATACAAATTTACTTTCTTAAAAGTGTAGATTTATTAAGATTTGGGATATATTCATTACCAGCATGATTTCTGGAGTGTACTGGTTTTACAATCTGAAATTTCTCATACACTTCGGTCATAAAAACCCATTCACAACAGAAATCTTGCTGGTAACGAATAATCTACTAAAACTTTTGTTGCTGTTTTATTTATCTACAATTAACTTTCACTTTCAGTATCCACACCTGCCTAAATTTGACGGAGATGACTTAGGCAGACTGAGCACCGAGATTGCTATGGCCAGAAAATACCTGGCTCAAACCAGAACATTCCGGTATGTTGCTAAGTAGATCTGTCCAGTTTCATGATGTAGTCACGTCAGCAGGGCACAGTGGACTGCAATGATTACATCACTACAATCTCTATATGAAAATGGCCATAGATATGAAATCCATTAAAATTTGGATACACTATTAAAGGTTGGATAGACCTAAAAGAAAATACAGGTTTAAGGTGGTGTGATGATACTTGTGCAGACAGTTGGACTACAAACAAGTATATGTTTGAGTTTGACATTCAGGGCGTAATATTTATTGGTGTAGATAGTAGATGGTGGCTATTATACTGTAGTTTCATAAAATATTTCACAATACAAAACATCCCTTCATTGTTTTCAGTGCTCTACACATGGCAAAGGCAGTTACTTCAGAGAAATCCAGCGAAAAAAGTAAGAATACATTTTAGCAAGAATTGCACAATCTTTTCAAAATGGCCAACTAATAATATCTTTATTTTCAGTGAACATTTGTTCAATATTATGAAATTCATGATCTGCTCAAACTGTCACATTTAAATTGAAAGCAGCTCTAAACCCCAGTAAAAAATAGTAATTTAAAATCACATTCACGTTCACGTTCTCAGTTTCAGGCACTACCCCCTTCCTTGTGGGTCGCCCACGCACAGCAACCAGATAGAGGCAATTGGGCAACAGGGGATATCGATGTAGCCTCGTATATTCACAAGTTAAAAATAGCCAATTTATAGTACTGTGATCCTTCGATAAATGGAAAAAAGAAAACTACCCTTCACAGTAGTATAATAGAACAGTGAAATAACGATGGATATCTAGAACAGAACTTGTGACAAGGGACATAACTCTTGCACACAATGAAGATTGGGACATCCAAGCCAGATGTCAAATGTTCTGTGATTGAAACGTAGCCAGGAGTGGCTATGTAAAGTGCCGATGCATATATTAATAAGGGGGACGGCAAGAATACCAGTCCTGAATTCGCTTTCTAGAGACAATATTACCTGCAGAATCAGACCTGTCTGACTTAGTAGAAGCTACACCATTGGATACAGCTCAGTTTAGTCAGTTGGTCGATTGGTGGATGAAAAGGGTAGGTAATAGGAAACGGACGTGTCCAGAATGTTCGTCGCATATGGGTGAAATATTCCAGCAGCAACTTAAAATAACTAATCAATCAATATCCATAATGTAATTATTGCATGTTTACCAAAAGTTGTCGAGGCTGCAATGATGTTGTCAACTTTACACCAAGAGCGATTTTACCGAATGTCTGTGAATGTCACTGTGACATATGCTGTACATAGAATGTCTGTGAATGTCACTGTGACATATGCTGTACATTGAATGTCTGTGAATGTCACTGTGACATATGCTTTACATAGAATGGGTGTAGCCATGGAAGAAAGCTAGGGTGGTTATAACATATTGTCATTCATGATTTGAATATTTGTAATAGTATGTTTTAAGATGTGAACATGTTTTGGAAACGAGGGAAATCATATTTGTATGAAGTGGAGAACCTTTTTTAAACAATGCAATTTCTTCAAATATGTTTTTAATTGCAAAAAAATATGCTTAAATATTAAAATGTACATTAATTACATGTATACATTTTAGCATTTTAAATATTTCATTTTTGTGCTCTTTATTCTGTACACATTTTAAAGTATATTTTAATACAATATTTTCAATTAATTATTTTTTAATAATTTAATTCATTGGGTTTTTTTTGCTGTTGTATTGATATTTAGTAATTTAATTAATTAATTAATAGAATTAGTTTTTCTAAAGAAATGTACATTACACTTCGTTGAGATTATATTTTAATTTAGTTCCATGTATACATACATATTCCCTGGTACATTCTGAGGAGCATATGTATATTCTGAGGAGCTTTATATCTTCTGGCTATATATAGTGTTGTTTTCATTCAGAAACTTGAACCCAAACATATGGCAAAATGTACAGAATTTTTATTTTGTGAAACTTTCAGGTATATTGTTATTTTATACCCGATTGTATATCAGAATTGTAAATTGTAGTGATGGCTATTGATACAGATATGAAAGGTTGATAACCACCAGTTCAACATCAATCAATTATAAATAAATATCAGACAAATCTGTTTAGTAGGAAAGTTTGCCTTTTGATCACAATTTATTGAAAATACATGTACAGTAAATCCATATATGGATAGAAATACATGTATAGCAAAACTCTAGGCTCTTCTACCTAACACATGGACAAAGTCTTCATACTGATCATCTGCTGCTTGCATCATGTCTTTAGGAAGGCCATGAAGAAGTAAATATACAAACCTTTTTTGTATTTACATAAATCTAGGTATAGATGTCGATAAAAAATCTTATATAAAAAGTAAGTACTAAAGTTTTCTATTGATAATCATCGTGATTATTGATATATCTAGCCAGTCCTAATATGTCTTTCTTTTATTATTTATTATTTATAAGAAATGTCAGACTATTTTAACAACGTGATAATTGTTATATATATAGATGTATGTATATGTAATATTGTTGGTCTATGGTGCACAATGTGCATTTTGTTAAATCTGTTAGTTCGTAAGAAATAAACAATCTCTATGTACAACCTGGTTTTCTTGGATTCCCCACATCTGTGATGCTACATGTACTTGTGAGATGTCAGGCATCTCCCCCAGGGAAGAGTAGAACTGTGCTCGACTGCGGTCTAAAAAAGTAGTCAAGCTGTTATATCCAGTGACCTAGACTAAGATGGATGTCGAGCTGTTTACTCAAGTATTTGTTTATGTCAGTCGCAGCTAGTTTGCCACATTGAAGTTTTTATTATGAAACAATATTTCATAGAGAACTTGCCCAATGTGAACACGCAAACAGGAACAAATATGAAAAAACAACTAGATTATTTATTGAATCTTTATTTCAAATAAATGTTGAAATATTGGCAATTTCAAAGTCTGACAATTCAGAGATGATAGACATGAACACAAACAAAATGACCAAAAAGGAAGTTGGACCAATGCATTCAAACTGAGCATGATAAATTGCGTCACAATTCTAGGGGTTTTTTTTACTCCAATTTTCTTACAACATGTACTTTAGGGACAGGGTATTCCATGATGTTTCAGTGATGTTTCAGTGATGTTTCAGTGATGTTTCAGTGATGGTCCGTTAATGGTGATAGGATAACACGTAATTAGCCGGATGTTAAGATAAAACACTGCACTTACATATTAACTAAGGGAGAAATCCTTTCTCAGTAAAGTGTGGAAGATTGAAGACCTCCAGATGTTAATTACTTGGTTCATGAATGGGTCGTACTGGTAGTCACGGCCTAAATACAGGTTCATGTTACTTCCTGCTATAGTATGACATACACCATGATTTAGGCCAGGACTACAGTATGACTGTTTCGTGAAAGGCATACCAACTTTTGGTAGCCCCAATATTAACCTAATGATATGCACCTGAAGGGAATGTCCGACAGATCACATGATAATGAAATGATACACTTCATAACGTCGATAATCAGTTCATCAAATACTTAGAAAATGTCGATAAACTATTTAAATGACACCTTTGTACAAAACTACGGACTTGCAATGTCCATATTGACACACTTGACCGGTAAACACATGCTGATAGATGATAGATGATATCTAGGGTGGAAGCCAAACAGAACAAGTGACAGATACACACCTAGTACATTCACATTCTCCACAACACATCTCAGTTGTCGCTCCTCAGATATTAGAAAAGTTGTATCGCCCGCCAAGATGCTTTGGCAAATTCAAAAGTGAAACTACTGTAAATCGTAACATTTTACCAACATTGAAGTCATCCTTATGACATGAAATCTTAACAAGCTTGTCAAACACAATATACACAATAATGTAAAAGGCCCACAAATACAGTAAGGACTATAAGCATTAATAAATACTTATGAATTAAACTTATAAGTTTTATGCTCGATAAAATGTTACAATTGATAGTAGTAAGTCAATATAATAATAATAATAATAATGTGAATATTTATATTGCGCCAAATCCACGCTCGAAAGCATGCTCATAGCGCTACATTATTACCCCGGTCACTGGATCTGTGTACACTCAATTTCCTTCTCAACTCCCTGGGGAGTATACAACATGATGAATGAGCACTATCCAGATGTCGATTACAACGATCGAGAACAGGCCGATGATCCAGTTGAAGAAACCCTACCACCCATGGACATTATCAGAACCAAAAGTGGTCGTGTTGTGAGAAAGACTAATAGACTGATTGAGAATGAATGAGATGTTTTGAAACATTGACAATTGACAACTGATATTTCAGTAATGTGTTAATAATAACATTAATAATGCATCCATACACCTTCAGTTCCATAATTTAAGGATTTTATTATATATTCATACTGCATGAATCATACAGTAATGTTATTTTGTTTATCCTTGTTTAAAAAAAGGGGGATGTAGAGATATTTACTTATGTGAATACGTGGTACCCAGGCACCTGGGCACTTCCGATGTACCATGGTAGACACAGTAAACTTCATCGATCCCAAGTATATTCGTTCTCGTCCGAGTACCACAACACCATAAACAAAACATGCATCACGTTACACAAATGTACATACTTTCATGTAAAAATGTTTAACCATGAAATATGTAAACAAAATTTACTATTTAGGAAAAATATCTCCCTTGGCAAAATATATTAGAGTTGTCTACCTTCTATTACATTAATTTCCGCTCAGTAAACATCCTTTTATGCATGCACATTGTTTAAACCACGTAACTAGACCGTTAAGTCGGCTTCAGATCATGTTAAAAAACTCCTTAGAGCGGTTTCAGTCCGCTTTAAAGTGCCAGTGTGAACACACCTTAAGAAAGCTTTGTGAAACGATACCCAGATTAGAAAAACAATTTCCACAAAAACTGATGATGTTGGGGCCCCAGGTCAGGGTCAAACTCTGATTTTTGGTTCCAAAGTCTGATGCTCTACCACTAGACCAAGTTTGTTTCTTTTTGTATTGGGTTTTACAGCCACTTCCCGCAACATTCGTAGCGCTGAATGTTGCAGTAAACCTGCGTGCATCGGCTGGTACTGAAAAGACCAAGGATGATAACTGTATTGCCTATCTACAGACAGCGCATTCTATCAATATTGCATCAGAAAGGTAACTTTCGCGAACATTGATGCCGGGCCCTCAGGGCAGGATTTGAACCTGGAACCGTTGGCTCCGAAGTCCAATGTTCTACCACTGCGCTACCACCCACCCCCTTTGAGTACTGTAATAGTAATCAACGTAAACATATCTGAAACATGTTTGAGAAAGAAATTTAAAAAGTCCATCAAACTTTCAATTGCAGATATTCTTGAGAATGTATTACATAATGTCTCCTCAAATCGCTGGATTGTATAAACGTCTTTCCGCAAACGCTGCAATTGAACAGGTGCTTGTTGGGGTCATGACCCTGGTGAGTGAGTTGATGCCTCTTGAGATTGTTGTGGAGTGAGAACGCCTTCTCACACACGTCACACTTCCACGCCTTCTGCCCGGTGTGAGTCACGCTGTGTCGTCTCAGATCACTGGACTGCAGGAACTGCCGTCCGCAAACCTCGCACTTAAACTTGGGCGTGGAGTTTTCGTTGGTGTGCACTAAATAATGTCTCTTCAGAGTGTCCAGCTTTGCGAAGGATTTCTCGCAGATTTCGCACGGCCATGGCTTCTTTCCCGCGTGATGAAGAAGATGGTTCTTCAGGTCGTTATATTTCGTGAACGTCTTGTGGCATTCTCCGCATGGAAAGGTCATACTCTCCCTGCTCGCTTTGTTGTGTCGGAGGATGTGACGTTTCAGATCGTTGGACTGCGAAAACTTCTTCCCGCAAATCTTGCACTTCCATGGAGACTTTCCCGTGTGCATCATCACGTGTATCTTCAGGCTGTTGGACCGCGTAAACGTCTTCTCGCACATGTCGCACTTGTAGAGCCGGGCGTCCGTGTGGATCGCCATGTGACGCCGCAGACTGCTGGACAGCGAGAACGACATGTCACACATCCCGCACTGCCAGGGGCGGTCGCCGCTGTGGATCACTGCATGTTTCTTCAGGCTGCTGGAGTGCCTGAACGTTTTCTGGCACAGCTCACACTTCCAGGGTTTCACGTCATTGTGCACCTCCATGTGCTTGCGGAGGTTCCCGGGCCAGTAGAAAGCCTTGTCGCACAGCGCGCACTTCCAGTCCTTGGCACCACTGTGCAGCACGCCGTGACGCTTCAACGTGCCCTTTTCCGTGAACGTCTGGTTGCATATTTCGCACTTCCACGGCTTTTCGCCGGTGTGGCTGAAGCTGTGAGTCTTGAGTTTGGCCTGGCAGGTGAAAGCTTTATCGCAATGGTCACATTTCCATGGCCTGTCGTTGGTGTGTTGAACAGTGTGCCGCTTTAAGGTGCTCTTCTCAGCGAAAGACTTATCGCAGTACTCGCATTTCCACTGCTTCAATAGTCGGTGTGTGATGTTATGACGCGTTAGCTGTCTTTTGGTGGCGAAACCTTTCTCACATGTATCACACTTGTAGGGCTTTGGATCTAAGTAATCTAGCTGGTCTTCGAGGCTGACTGACAGAGGTAATGCGTCATCTACATCTTCCGTATTTATGGCCGAATCTTCAGGGTTAACTTCTCCTTGCAAGTAGCTTTCATTTTGTTCATAACAATCTCCATCTTCATCTTCATCATCTGTCAGTGTCAGTATATCAAAACTTTGTTCCGTTGCGGGATCACACATTTCCGACACCTCAGTGACAGTTGGAGTGCTTGAAAGTGTTGAAGTTGACAACTGCTGAGAATTAATAACTTTTGTATAATCCCAATCGTTCTCCGTGGTGTCACTCGAGCATTCAGCTTGTGGATTGTAATGTTCTTTGAGATCATTATCACTTTCCACATCGCAGGAATCCATATTTTGTTCTGTGGTTTAACAGCCGTTCATAAAAATAGCAATATAACTTGTCCTGACAATTAAAATTATGTTGTTTGATGACATTTGACTAGTTCTGGGAGAAAGATTATTTCTTTAAGGTTCATAACAGTAACCATGATAACTACAAGAATAGTACATATACCGCGAATCTATTTCAAATCTCAGAATTCAACAAATATTCTTAAAAATCAACAATAATATTGACCTATATTCCTTTTGGAAGATAGACTGGCGACGGTGTTTACAAGTTTTCATCCCAAACGATGTTGTGCAGCTGCATGTTCGCTCAAACCGTTCGCTAGAAGTTGCACTTACGTGCGCATATGCAGAATGCTACGCTGCAGAGCTTGCTAAATTATGCAAATACATAGAACAAGCCCAGATTGTCCACTTCTTCCCATTATTTCAAGCAGTTTATCAAATCCAAATGTCCACACCACAGAGGTAAACGAGTTCAGCAAAGTGCTTCCTGTCTCTATAGGTGTAATGTTTCATTGTGACCCTGTGTATTATGCTTCACGGATACAATATGTTTTGAATGGAACCGCTTGTAATAGATTGTGCTGGAGGAAAACTTCTCACGTGTTTATGTTAGAACAATTATTTGAGAGAAAAAAATGTAGATTTAATATTAATTAAATCTAAAAAATGTTGATTAAATCTTCATTAATTGCAATTTAACATTTTTAAATAGGCCAAATATTTTTAGTGTTCTACAAGATTCAAAAGTGTATAGGCCTACAAGTGCTCAAAAGAATAAACTTAATGTCCAGTTGAATACAAGAACCCAAAATGTATAAATAGTTTAAATACTATTGTGTATATCGGGAAATAATGACTAACGGGTATATCAAAATATAGCTACCGGTATCACCCTTTGTACCTGGACTAAGTGCCTTTTGAACTTGTTTTCTTGGAGAGTAGATTTTTTTCAATAATTTGGCCGGTACTGACATACCAAGGATGATAACTGCATTGCCACTCTACAGACAGTGCATTGCATCAGAAAGGTAACTTTTGTGAACATTGATGCCAGGCTCCCTGGGCGGGATTTGAACCTGGAACCTTTGGCTACAAAGTCCACAGTTCTACCACTGTGCTACCACCTGCCCCTGGAGAGTAGATCTATATGTAGAACTGTGTATTGATAGTATTTTTTCGACAAATATACCAGTGTACGAAGAATGTGTTTTAGTTAGTTGGATTGCTTTTGCACTGATAACCATTTAAAAATAACTATCATTAGTAATCCATTCCAATTGTCCATTCTTTTGAAAATTAAATAATACTTCATCTATATGTGTGTTTGTAACTGTTGTCAATGTCAAGAACAGAAAAAAAAGCAAAAGTATCATGGTACGTGAGAAATCACAAATAAATCATATCAATTTTGTCCATTGTTTGTGACTAAATGTCAGATTTCCATCAAGTCAGATTGCTTGTGTGGACAAAACAATTGTAAATATATATCTCTAGGTAATGATAGTGTGGTTTGAGCATTAAATCTAAACTAGCTATGGCAATATGGCAGAATATAACATTCAGATGCGGTGTCTTCCATTATCAGTTATCCTTGGATAAAGTAGGATGTTTTATACATCATTGGTTATATTATTATTTTTTTTGATTGGGGTTTTAAGTTGCTTTCAAGATTCTTTCACTTATATCACGACTTGTCAGTTTAGGGCAGGAGGAAA
>JAUTBT010010437.1:0-44517 GCA_032361225.1 Lepetodrilus schrolli
GTTTTTGTAGATATTCACACAGGATTGCATATATTTGTATATGTATTAACACAGAATTGTGTGAATACCTATACAAATGCACACATTATCTTCATTTTCTTTCAACAAACTCACACCAGCAAATCTGTCAAGTAAGGGGAGTCATTTTATCATTTCAGGCATTTTAAAAATTAACTTAGTGGAAAGAGAGTCACTGAAAGTTTCAAACATTTTACACATTGCCTGATTTTAGACATTGACTATAACATATATACAGACAAATGTTTTGCTTGTTTTGGAAACAGCAGCTCTTATTGGGTGCACCCCCACCCCACGCCCTGTCCATTCTCCGACGCCCCTGAGTGAGTAATGTTGACACCATGAAGAGTATTGTCGAGCTTATAGATAGCACATAACCTCTTGTGATGTCAATAAAATATACGAAGCCGTGTTTATCTTGAAAATGTATGTATGTTGACATCTTTTTAGTATTAGTATTAGTATTAGTATTAGTATTAGTATTAGTATTAGTACACGCTATGACGGTTGTGTCTACTTCACGGCATCAATGGTGACCGTCACAAAACGTCACTTCAAGCTCATCCCCGCAAGAGACGCCTGCACAACTCCTTACAGCGTTATCAACTGGAAGTCGTACATGCGCTGTCGTAAGTAACGTGTCGACATTCCCGCAACACAATCAGCAAGCATTAAGTCAATTGCCTGCGAATGAAAGTGCTCATTCTGAACAAATTACAGACATTGCTCGCTCGTATACCACCCGTGTGATGAGCGCCTATACTAGCTCTTGCTCGAGGACTGGATCTTCATCAAGCGGAGTTTGGCGAGAAGCGGGGTTCAGTAAGCCGCGGGCCGCTCTATTATTTCCCTATTAACTCTTCCAACTCTCGTTAGCGTGTTCATTTATGCATGGTGCAAGGAGCCCACTAGAGGACGCGCTGAATAAATACATGCCGCTTACATCCTCGATGAACTGGAAAATGATGGAGATAAAGCAAAGATAGTTACGGCATTTAATTTAGATAGACCTCTCATATTCGTAATCGGTCACAGATAAAGCCTCTCCTGTCAACATGATTATTTCACTTTTTATGCGCACGCAGCTGTTCCAGTGAAGCTCTCATTGACAACAGTTTTCTGAACGAATCTGCTGTACTCTGAGGAATTGACTGCAGAATGTTAACGAATAACTGCTCCAACTGAAAAAGCACACTTTCGGAATTAAACGTCTTTCTGATCAAACTGACTTTCCTTTGATTGTCAGGAAGAAAAACCATAGCTGCGAACGATCTGATTTGTAGATCATTACATTGCCTTTGTCAATGCGAACTACACCGAGCATCTTTACGTATTACAGATTCCTTCTTCCCTGATGATTGCTTTAAACAGAGAAGAGACGAGAAGATACTTCTGAAGAAAATCTGTGCTAAGGAATATGAATTAAAATGTCAAATTTTAGCTACATATTTAACAGAAACCATAGACGAGTGCCAGACGATATACACGTTATCTTTCTGAGACATTATTATTATTATTAGTTGTATTCGTGTGTATGTACTCTCATTTAGACCTGAATATTATTTGCAGGATTTCTAGAGTTGTCCTTCACACATCATGGTTATCACATCTTCAACATACGCTTACACCTCTCTTGCCCAAATATAACAGCAGTCTAGGAACGTACTCTAAAGTTAAAGCTTCAGGAAAGTGCATGGCCATTGTTTCTAATTAATAATATAAATAGCTGGCATGTGAAGAATAACAATAACTGGGTCTTTCTCGTTATTACCTCAACCGTGATACCCTGGATGTCGAAACAGAATGATACAGAAAACAAAAGAAATCGAACAAAAAATAATAAATAATAACGAAACAAAAAGAACACCAAACTATATATAGAGAATGCGTCGTCAGATCGTACTTGTGTTGACATGAAGCAAATGATATGTTCTGATGTCAAAGAATGTCTACCAACATGCAACTTATAGAAATAACTGCATGCTGCGAATGTCTGTATCTGGGAAAATCGTTTATACAAAATATTTCTTATTCTTCTAGGTATATATACATCTATAATTTTATATCGACGTCATACTCTGTAAACAACAACACTGATCTGGAATATAAACAATACACTGTTTTCTTCTAACTTCTCAAGTTCTTTCCGCAGATAGATAACGAGCATTATTCCCACAGCAGGTCGCGAATGACGTGGTGACGTCTAGGCGCCATTACTGCCGACTCTCAAGACCAGTGATTTCCGGTCTGCTGGGAATTCTGGGCCAAACGGGGGTCACTGGGTGCGGGTTCAAGGGTTTACAGTGTGCCAGGGGGATGGACCACTTCGTAGGTGTCTCGACTAATGCAATAACCTGAATTGTCCACATGTGGCGAAACCCGTTGTTGAGTACAATAATTAGCACAGTGCATACTTAGCTCACGATGAACCCAGCCCGTACCCATTGCTGTCTGACAAGAATGGCGTTAGTTTATACAGCATTAATATATTTAACATTATTTTAGAAATACAAATTCGTCGTGTTCAGTACGTAGTTTCAAACAATAACTTTCTTCATGCATGTTTATTTCGATAATATTTTAAACGAAATATCTACGGGAGCCAGTGGTAGCGCAATGGTAGAACGTTGGACTTCGGAGCCAACGGCCCCTGTTCAAATCCAAGCATCAATGTTCGCGAAAGATACTATTCTGACACGATCATGATAGGATACGCTATCTGTATTATTGCAATGCAGTTATAATTATTGGTGACTTGAAACTCAAATAAAAACAATTATTATTGTGTCTTCTGGAAATTATACAAAGTTTTATCTAAGATTGTTGTTCCCGTAACTTCTATAATTTACCATCTGTCAGTTTATAAGATATTTAATGACACTATTAACTATTCTTGTTCCTTCTGGAAATTAAATTAACTGATAGGTTTATGTTGCAATAGATCCAGTGTTCAGAGTAATGCAACCAGACTCATTTAACGCATACAGATCAGAGAAAATGCATAGTGATATCATCATATAAAGCATTCTTAATGCTTTCTCACGTTCTGTCCAGAATTTCACACACATCAGATGAGCTCAGCGACAGAATAAGGCTTGGGATGAATCAATGTTGTCTTTTCCTAACAAGTCGGCAGACTATTCCCACTCGTCAATCAGTTTTGTTTTGTTTAGAAAAAAAAGTGGGAGAAAAACGAGCCAAAACTGGATATTGCCATTAACCTTGACAATAGAGAACAACCATTTTTTTTGGTCTTACATCAAAACATCATTATCACGTGTACCGGTGCTGATTCTGTTAGCAACAGTGGGCACGATTTTATTGGTCAGCGTCGTGTAAAAGAGCACGTGTCTGGCAAGTCTTCGAGCACCAGCATCCAGGAAGTACCAACTTCACAATTTCACAAAGCTGACTAAGATTGGCGTATTTGCGACCTGCGATGGCCCACCCCTGCACACAAAGTCGTCGTTCCATTGTTATGTTGCACTTGTTCAAACACCGGAAGTGTACTCTATCAGTTACGCATGCGTGCGTATTCATTATGAAGAGTTTCAAGTTCCGGTTTGAGCTGAAGTGGGTTTGAGCAACGCTGTAACGTTGTTCGATGACCAAAAATTCCCCAAATTTAAAATTATATTTAAAATTAACTGTCAAAGTGGAAGTGTTTAAACCAGCTAAGATTGACACCATTAACGACTTCTCCACGTCGAGGACGTCCAAGTGTCGGAGGCTGGTTGTCGCAGAGCGGAGGACAGACGCCATTGCTAGGTCATCAGCAGAAAGGGGGCGCTACGTATGGGCAAAGACAATGAACGATTAACAACTTCACTGCCAACTCGCACACTCTGCTGGCCAGAGGTGTTCACATGCGACAGCTGACGACTGACAGTTCCCTTGGCAAAGGTTAATTACTGGTTATATGTGTAAATTGATGTCCTATAGAGAGGCACCAATCTGCAAACCTGGCAATTAGAGTTCGTGCCAAGGACCCGGATATTAAATGAAAGAAGCACGAGCAAGGCAAACCTCGGAGGACAAACACGCGTACATATTGCCACACCATTTGATTACACAAGAAATGAGTATATGTTGGACAGCATTCTCATCTCACTAAGATATTCTAGTGTTCATCCATATGTAACTAAGCACGTTGGATACAATAACGTATTATAGTTGCCTATGATGCCCTTCGCTCCTTGCTATATAAGTACCATACGAACAAGAAACAGTTGTGCACTATTTCCCCAGTAGTGCCGTGCCGGAAGTCGATCTATGCTGTCAGTCCTGACAGATTCTGTAAGATCACGTGACGCGTCATGGGACGGTCACAGAATGGCCGCCGTTGTTGGCAGGTCTGATATTAGCATATAAAACAGAAGGCGTAAATCAGTTTGAAACTTGCTGGATGTAATTGGTCTCTAAAGTCGCCAAATTGTTCCCGACAGCGTTGAGAGAAAATGCATGAATACATGAGCGTGTGAGTGTGTATCAGTGCATTGGTTGAACCTATCTTTGCCATTTCATCGGAATTCATCAATTTCATTGCAAACTTCAGGTCTAAAGAAAACCCACGAGTATATAAGTTGTACCTGACATGTTGGCAGTTTAACACTGTTTGAAATTGTATGACACTATTGATGTGTGTGTGGCAATGCTGATGTGTGGTATGACAATACAGACATGTGGTATGACAATGCTGATGTGTTTGTGTGGCAATGCTGACATGTGGTATAACAATACTGACATGTGGTATGACAATGCTGATGTGTGTGTGGCAATGCTGACAAGTGGTATGACAATACTGATGTGTGTGTGTGGCAATGCTGACATGTGGTATGACAATGCTGATGTGTGTGTGGCAATGCTGACATGTGGTATGACAATGCTGATGTGTCGTGTGGCAATGCTGACATGTGGTGTGACAAGACTGATGTGTGTGTGTGGCAATGCTGACATGTGATATGACAATACTGATGTGTGTGTGTGTGGCAATGCTGACATGTGGTATGACAAGACTGATGTGTGGTATGCTGGTGTTGGCTAGTATGTGGATGACTGCTGGGATATGACATAACATTTTCGATGTATGATATAACATTGCCAAATTGTGCTATGACATAACCGATCTGTGCTCTTTGTATTTGCCGTAGGATTTTAGTTACTGAGTGACAGTGCACGTCAAGGTTCTCAACTGTATCCATTTAAATTTAGACTTATACTGGTAGTTTCGTGTTCTAGAAGATAAATACAAAACTTCAGACCACGGAGCCCAAGATGGATGTAGTTTGGAAACCAAGTCTAGCGTGGCGTCATAGCCTGCGATGACACAGCAGGAAGTTAAACTCTTATATACACCTGGGCAACTTGAGTGTACTATAGCTGTATATCACACACCTGGCTGGTACATACATCAACACCAGGTATAGACATTGTAATACATCACCAACGTGTAAAACATCGCGACCTAACAACGGGATGGGTACTGCGGCCGCTATGTTATATACGATACAACGTAGTACGTTCGAGGTCTCTTTACAGTCGTTCTGACAATGCACGCTATTAGCGACCGTCTCGCCACATTTACGTAACATCATTGATCAATGTTTACAAACATTTGGATGCGTATCATCTGCGCCATTCTAGTTCATTCATCAGCATCTTTAAACATACTGGAAGGAACCATTCGTCGTTTATGATCCAGGAAATTGGTAATTTATGCATGGCACAGTTGATAATTCGACTTTTGTATTGTCGGTTATTCTATAGACTCAAACTACTATCCGTATCTTGCGTCTTTTTAGAAAAGAACGTTTATTAAACTTTCTGGAAATCGTCCAGCCTCGGTTTTCCTGTACGACGGTAATCATATGTTCAGTAGTATCTCTAAGGTAATCTATGTCCTTCAGAGATAATCTAATGTCCAGTAGTAACCTTTGTGTAGGCTGTTTGTCCAATAGTAATCTCAATGACAATGTCTTCTGTTCTGTTCTATGTAGGATAATGGTTACTATTGGCGGCCGGGTTATTGCTGAGTTACGCCGTTTAGTACAGGAGGGCCCGGATGTAGTTCTCGCAGCAAACATTGTTTCTTTAATATTGCAATGATATAAACTCATACATACCTCGTGATTACTAGATCACCCCCGATATGTGCGGCAAAGCATTTCCCTAGACCCCAGAAACTTATAATTCATTAAGCATTCTTCGTAATAACTATCTGACACAACTAGGCATCCTTGATTATGCAGAAATATTGTGCAATGTCACGACGAACAATTCGAAGATATATCTGATTTCCGAGTCATATGATAAACTTCCTGTTTATACGATGATTTACTGCCCGGAGTTACGTCTTGTGGCAGGAGCTACAGACTCTCGTCCGTCTGTCGGATGATGAACACCAAAGCAAATTCAGCGCAGGTGTATGACATGACTGTGTAAACTTAAGAAGAGCGCGCAGCGTTACGCTTTGTTTGTGTCATACGTAACGTGGTGAACACACGATATAAACTTTACACGCGGATACCTACTTATTTGTAAATGTACAGACATAATTATTATTAAGACCCAAACATTTTAAAGGTAGAGTTACCGGACATGGTTTATGCGACAACGACAAATCGACGTTTTGTTATTTGCTCCGTGTGAAACTGACTCCTGACCAAGGACTATATCGAGGCGGGGATAAATTTGTCAGAACACCGCAGGAGATTAGAAGCACGTGTGTGGAAAGTAGTATGTCACTCCTGTATGCTTATAGAGAAGTCAAGTACGTGATATAAAGTAAGATTGTTTTACACGATTCAATTAGGCCAACAGTTACAGCGGATTAAGATACGAATGGGGAGGGTTTTTATCTTGGTATACACCGGAAGTAAGCATAACGTCGACCGTCTATACCGGAAGACAGGCGCATCGCTCCCTGTGCATCAGTCTGGGCCTACACACGAAATGTGGCGAAAGTTGTTAAAGCATTCATACATCTATTGTAATTCTTATTTCAATTTACGTCCGTGTTGCAGGATAATATTGAAGTCGTATCCGATGTATGTAGATCTAAATTAGAACTCCATTTCAAACACTAATGGAGAGGTACCGCATCCGGTTGAGGTAGCACTAACTGTAAGCTGAAACATGCGTCATCACCGACTGTTTATACCTCTACATATACGACACCTCCTATGTGCTTTTATTCATATATATACGGGCACATATTCCAGAATATAAAAAAAAACGTTCGCATAATTGATGTCGGAAACTATCCTTGAAAATTCTGACGATGTATTCCGAAATTCTGACGATGTATTCCGAAGTTAGTATGAAAAACAGTACTCTAAGAGTAGGAAGCAAGTTCAGCACTTTGTATTACGGACATAAAGGCAGTACTCTAAATGTCGACGGACGTTTTAATGCAGCGCAAAGCCTGCCTATTAATTCGACCCATCGGAATTACCAAATCGTTACAAGCACTAAATACACGCACAAATGAGGCGTTACGCTTTAGGGCATATTTTTGTTATTTCAAGAAAACATGCATTCACATCACTTACTTAAAACCATCAATTCTATTCAGGAAGAGATAGAAGAGACACACTGATCCATTAAGCGTTACCAGTAAATGCATTAGCAAACAAAGCACCTTCCTTCAATGGCGTGTGTATTCAATAAAGGGAATTAGAGAATTCAGGAAAATAAAATCGAAAAACAAAATCGAACTTATCTATGACAATATACTTCCATTAACAAAACATCCCTGGCAATAGATAGCGGTGAATGATGGTGTGATTTGAACACCTTTCTTGAAACGTCACAGGAGTCTTTACGTTTTTGTTGATATTGGTTGCCTGTTTAGGAGTGATTATATCAATGCCTACGAGAATGCTATCCATTATTATATGTGAAATACACGTCCGACACTTACCAAGCATATGTAGAACTGTAGAAGCCCCCAGTTTTTTCTTCTGGAATAACATACACAGAGGAATGTGATTTAACTATTTCCTTGATGCCTGGAATAAATTGTCATGTTCCGTTAACTAACAAAACATTCTGCTTAGCCCAAGTTATTATTGGTATTCCCTGCTGACCATATGAAGCAACTTCTGATATGGGAATGGCCTCTCATTTACCGGCCCAAACTGAATGGACTACCTTCATCAAGACGGGTAAATGAACCAATCATCTATCAAATCCGGGAACATATTAATGGATAGTAAAACCATATCAAGATCATGGAAGATTATCTTAGATAATTTACATTGCATTTGTCAAATTTGTCGTGCACATAGAACTAAATATATTAAAAGCTACTGGCTCATTAGTGTTCAATGAATGTTTTTTGAAATCGTTACATTTCATTCAACAACATATTTTAGCAGAAACTTTGGAACACGTTTCATACGACGTTGTGTGCTAAGACAGGTTCACAGACGATGAAACGATAACGACTGGTGTAAACTGGCTTAATGAGAACATTCGTTAAGATATGTTGTATAAAACGGCTACGAAGAAGCTCTAAGCTAAGACGCCTTGTGTAAACGGGGCCAACATTTTCCTAAATGTTTTTTCTCCAAGTTGCCATGCATAAAATTCCCCCAGGAGAATCATTAGGTGGTTATACTTTTTAAATGCGATTATACATGTTGTCACGTGCCAGTGTAATTGTGACACGATCCATTACACCATGGAAAACGGGTTCTGCTACTCTGGTGCAAAGCGGACTGAGAGTAATCTTGCTGAGGAAGATAAATGCATTTATAATGGGCTCGCATCGTTAAAAGTTTCTGGGTACAGTCTCCATACATAACAGACCGACATCGAGATTTATCATTAATGTATATATCTCTTTCATTTCACTGCAAGATTTAAGTCTCATTACTCAGACACTGGTTGGATATATTTTGACTTCACATACAAACCATACCTTTTCCCAGCTGGTTGGGAACACATAAACTTCACTTATAGACTTCACATATATACTTGACATATAGACACATAGAACCAAACCGTTGTTAATCGTATTAATCGTACTTAGTATAGTTGGATTGAGACAGGACGTGTAATAACGAATTATGGCCAGAGACTATAACAACGTATGGTGTACCCCGATATAAAGTGAATTTGGGCTGCCATAATTTGTTGTTTTCAGTTATGAACAGTGAACATATTCGACATAAAATAGAACCAAATATATTTGTCTTCTATTAACATCATCAGATGGTCGCGTTGTTGCTTACTGTTACTGTTGTTACTTTGTTGATGTATTACTACACGGAGTATATGCGCAGCACGTTCCGTTGAATTCAAATGAAGTAATCATGATTGTGACTAATTTATATGGCAACGGTGATATCCCTTTCATGGATTGACATCGTTCATAATATAGTTTTATCTCATCTGGTTTTAGGTTGACAGATGTCGTGATATCATCCATTTTTCATTTCTTCTCTGATACACAGCAACACATGTCATCAATTTGTCTGCACACTCGTCGGCCTTTTGATCAGCAGCATCGGTGTCCTGCGCGCACATGTCTTAAATCACGTGGTTCCGATCACGTGTTTCCGGAAGGGCTTCTTCACATCATGTATCAACATAACATATTGGTTGTGTATGTTTTTCCATAGGTTGGATAGAATGTGGATATGAAGACACAACACTATAGATTACTCGTAGGTAGAGTTCTTGACTAACGTGCAAACTATAACCAGTCGGTTCATAATTTAATAGTCTTTAAAAAGATGTAAGTGTTTTTTCGTGAACGTCAGTACGTGTTTATGACCCTAATGTACGTACCATCGGTCTAATCATAGTCCCACTACTGTACGTACCATAGGTCTAATCATAGCCTCACTAATGTACGTACCATAGGTCTAATAATAGCCTAATTAATGTACGTACCATAGGTCTAATCATAGCCTCACTAATGTACGTACCATAGGTCTAATCATAGCCTCACTAATGTACGTACCATAGGTCTAATCATCGCCCCACTCGCAAGAGAATATAGCAGATTAATTCTGAGACATAGATCTGTTCATGAATGTTTACTACTTAACCTCACCTGTTATAATCTGTATACTACAGAACACTTAGAACAAGAATGTATTCTTTCTACAAACAAACTCTCTTTACAACTCATTTTCCAGAAGGTGGTGCACGGTTAAATGTTCGACAACGACGTCGACAGCGATGGACAAGCCATTCCATCAGTGATGATTTGTCTACATGCATGTACATATAGATAATGCTCTCAGACATAACAGAGAACTTCACACAGGATTCCCAGGGGTACATGCTAGAATCATTCTATTTCAGGCGTGCACATCAAGGCCTGTTAACTAGGTTACTTCGTCACCCGTGTCTCCCTCTGAGACGCGCACGCGCTGGTCACAGTGCCACGTGACTTCCGGTCAGCCCATTTAATGTATCAGGTAACGATGGGGGAAGGAGCGAGGTTCTTCAACAGGTGTGTTACTATTATTGTGCTGTGGTATATTGACAGGTACACGGAGGAGTGGTCACGTGGCTAGAATGACGACCTCACTAACTGTTGATGAGGACGACAGAGGAGCAGACCCTACACTGCACCATAGTCAGCTTATTGTTGCCGCAGATCTGAAGTTCTCATCAGGCTTTCCTGTTGTCGGACAAGTTTGATCCATCCATGACGCTCCAGCATACAGATGTCCTATTGCTTGTATACAGCTGTTCTGGTGCTTGTATACAGATGTTCTGGTGTTGTATACACACCGTCGGCACCGCCGTGTGGTAGTTGATTCGTTAACTAGGCGACGATGAGCGTTTGAAGACTGTTTGGTATCTGCACATTATGCTGTAATATAAATACACACTAGAGAGACGAACACCGTGCTAACTGGTCACAGCATGTCCTGATGCAAACCAGATGCAGGGAAAACTCTCCATACAAGCTAGGAACGCTTAATATACCAGGAATATTCCTTAAATGTTAGTTTTGTAGTGCTATTGAAGTAATTGCTTCGGTTAAATTACTCCCACCAGACTGTGTCATTCTTGCCCCAAGATTGGTTGTTTCGGTCAAAATTTGACATTCCATCCATATTTTGACTTACATTAGCTATAGTATCGTCCAGGCAAATTGTTTTCTATTAATAGGCATATTGGTGTAAGCACTTGAACGCTGGTAGAACTTACATCTGCATTGTAAAACCACGTGTTTTCTTATACGATCAAACACCTGTATATATAATTGCCGTACCGTAAACAATGAAAAGGGGTGCACAGTAATTCAATAGAAAGCAGCCCTGCCTCGGCCGGATATCTACGCTAGAGAAATGACGGACAGCGCATGACATCATCTACGTAACTGGTATGCACGTGCTCGTGTGCGTCAGTACAACGTCGTAGCCTTCGACCGGGCATGCTCGTGGCTAGTTTGCTGTCACCTCCACCTCATCTCGTTGTAATCTCGTGTCATCTCGTTGCCATCTCGCTGTCACCAGGCTGTCATGTCGCTGAAAGTTGGTGTTATAGTTACCTTTGATGGTTGGAAAAACATGTCGTGTATAATGATCACCCGCGAATCAAGGAGTCATCGCGTCAGGACTGTGCTGATCAGTGTTCCTCTGTTACAGTTGTAGGCCTACCATAGATCGTTCGAGCTATAGCGTCAGTTTGTAGCGTGTATCTATCATAGATATATATTCATTCGTACAGTATAAGCTCAAACATTTCTGCAACACAAATTACGTGAATAGTGTACACAGCCATCATATAAAATTTAGAATGATGACCATATTGGTTTGAAGAGTAATCCGTATAGTAACGTAGTAACATGCTTTAACCACTCGTCTGAACACGTGTGTTAAGATTGAAGATCATTAACTTATTGTCCGTATCGTAGCTAGGTATGATCTATCACATGGTCTATATCGTAGAGTAGGATAAGTCTATGAAATTTTCAATATCTTCGAGCTATGCACTATCTATGACAATGTCTTGTGTAGGCATAAAACACCACCCTGACGTTGAGCTATGTATTTAGGAAAATGATCCAGCGTTTCACCGACTACCTGCAAGTTGGTTAACACCATATTTAAATCACAAACAAAGAAACTCATTGTTTATTGTTGTACGGCAATATACGAGAGAGGTGCTGATCTCCTAACAACAGTTCATGTTTGTTTAGGCCCAGTTTGCTGTTCTCTGGCTGCCTGTGTATAAATGAATTAACCTATATACAGATCATGCATAAAATATCCTTCCACGAATAGCAAACCATTCATTACCCTGTATGATAGTTTTCCAATTCCAATTGCAGAATTCTAACACATACATTTCGCAATCTGCTGCTGACACGTGACATGATTGTTCAGATGCTCAGTTTTTATTTCCGATACATTTCCTGTTGAATTTATAACATGCCAAACACACATACAATATAGTCAACATTTTATAAATGTGGCCTGAGATTTTCATCTAAAGCCTAGGGTATTTAACAATGTGACACTAATGGTTTGATAATTATCAACTCGTGTTGTAAATATAAGTCATGACCTTAAGGTGGCGACCATATTCCAAAGGCGTTAAAAACAAACAATATTAACTGTCAGAGCAGGATTCCGGCGTTCACTCGGCCGCCATCACCGGAAGTTCCCAACGACGGCCATCTTGAAATCAGATGTGTCGGGAAGCACCAAGTGCAGACTGGTTTGCCGCACAGGACAAGCCTGGAAGATGGTTTGCATTTTCTCCGCATTTCCCCCAGAAATCCGTGAGAATGGCGATCCAACATCTGGAGAAAACAATATTATACTTGTGATACAAATGTGGGACACATGGATAAACATATCACACGAAGAGATTTACATGTTTGTGGAGGCAGTCATAGATAGGAAATATCACCCTGGGTCCGTTACCTTTCTCGGAACTGTCAGGTTCAAATTCAAAATATCCCAAGAAAACAACAACAAAATATGGATTAAAAACTACATACCGGCATCTGATAACTGTGGAGTAAAATGTGTTCCTTTAAATCGTTGCCCAGTGCATTAGAGAGATACCACTGTGGTATGCTTGTTGTGGGATGAAAGCCTTCAATAACCAGAGTTTCAATATCATTCACGGACCACGGTTACATATGTACGCTATATGTAATCAGCTGTTGTAACTGGGATTTTGAAAATATATGTCAAATTAACATTAATTATTTTTTTCAGTATTATGCATGGTGGTATTGTAATGGCATGCACTCATACCTTCGGTCTTCTAATATTTCCTTGATAAAACATTAGACACACATTAATACGCACAATATACTAAACGTATTATAGAATAATAAGCTGATCGCACAATATTTGCTGATCTTAGATTTTCACTTAAACTGTCTGACCAACTTAGACGCAGAGATTACTGCTTGACTCGGGTGCAGGAGGTTCTAGAAATATAAACTATATACATTTATTTAAAACAATTAACATTTAGCAAACATATATTAATTTCTACATTATCGTTGGCATAATTTTGAGAAATAAAATAAAATACAATACCGGTATTTACACTATATAAATGTACATATATGTTACAGTGTGGGACCGTCTTTTCCTGATTCCCTAAATATAATACAACAGTTTGTAATTCTCCACGAGTGTTTGTGTAACACCCTTGTAATAATCTTGACTACCTGTTCTGAATGTCTGTGTCTAGTCACCGTGTTGTCAATGTCAGTGACATCGTATAATGTACAGGTGAAAATATGTTCAACCTGACGCAGTGCCAGCGAGTCCTGTCAATGATAATGGATGAACCCAACCATACATTTTACTGTTTTATTTCCAGATTTCTCGACAACTGACACCTGACAATCTGCCATGATTCTTCAAGCCTTTAGAAACACGCCAGTCATTCTTGTGACACTGCATGACTAACAATATGGTAATCTGTCAAATTTTGTTTTATGATCACACCTAAATTATTAGGCGGGTCCTATTGTTCTACTAGCAGCATACCACTAATTATTCCACAGAGTGGAACAGCTCTAAACCCGATGTACTTAACGCTGGACCAGGAACTTGAATCAATATTAGTATCGTGAATACACATTTTCGCGAGATTTTTGCCCTGAACATGAAATTACTCATTTAGCTTCCCCTCGCGATGTGTAGCACAAGGTCATTCCCCTTACCATGTGCACCTTCCCTTACTATGTGCACCTTCCCTTACTGTGTGCACCTTCGATTGGCCGCTTCCTGGATCCGCAGCTCCCCATTGGTTCCCACGATCAGGATTGTTTCCCTCAATGTGCATCCGCAATTGTTCCATTTATTAGGTATACTTTCAACCATTTATTAGGTGTACTTTCAACCATTTATTAGGTATACTTCATTTATTAGGTATACTTTCAACCATTTATTAGGTATACTTTCATACTTTCAACCATTTATTAGGTATACTTTCAACCATTTATTAGGTGTACTTTCAACCATTTATTAGGTATACTTTCAACCATTTCCCTTACTGGGATCATCTTTAATTGTCCCTCTTATGAGGTATATTACCAATGGTTATAATACCGTCATGGGGTAAATCAGAATCGGCCCCGTAGGAGGTACTTTTGCAGCCGTTTCCCGTACGATATACATCTACACTCGTTCCCATTGCGGGCTATTTCATTCTACAGCATTACGATACGGGAATCTGTATGGTCTCTAAACCATCATCCACTTGTTCACAAAGTGAGAGCTGTTAAAACAAGAGTGAGAGCTGTTAAAACAAGACTGTCACACACGATGTCGCTGTGTGATGCACTGTAGGCCGATTTGTAGTAGTGAAACTAGCCTAGTACCCACATGAACACGGGAAGGTTCGTAAAACGTCCCCCACATAATTATGCAAGTAACTCAATGCTGAACCCTCTTACATCTAGGCGTTTCTAGGGTCAAATATTAATTTACCCGAGTCAGGACTAAAACAAGATTGACGGTCTTAAATTAAATTTGGGTGTGAAAGTCGATTTTAGTCCAGGGGGACTTTTAGCGGAATAAGATTACATGGTGGAATTATTGTAATTATCAACCAACCATTGTTCACCGAGGTTGTAAGGATTAACTACTTTTCCCCGAATCGGAGGCTCGTTAAGAACAAAGACCGAACACGAAAATCACTAGTTTTAGTTGTATCGTAATTTGAAACATATTATCTGTCACTTAGAACTGTATTAGCGAGATGAAGTACGGAGATATGTGAGGACAAAGACCCCCAGCAGGGGCGTGGTCCACATGAATTATTAATGGGTCCCCCTCCTCATTGTTCTCGCGATAATCCACGAGACTGACCCACGCGTGCGCATCATTTTTCATGTTCACTAACAGTTAAAGTGATCAACTTGTTATTTGTCCCTCACTCACTCACTCACTCACTCGATCGCTCGCTCGCTCGCTGGCTCGCTCACTCACTCACTCGTCCCCTTAGGTCTGTCGGTGGATTCGTGACTAACTTCAGTTGAGAAGTTCCTGATTTGAATATTTAGTATCTCGAAAATTGGTGACTCCCTGTTAGACACGAGCCATTGCAGTCTAAACATGCACCTTTTAATTCTATCCATTGATCTGTCTAGATAATACCAATCTCATAAATATCATATCAGTTTTCGATCTTCATATATATTGTCCGGTTAAATAGTGGAAGTCAAGAATATGTAGCGACTAAGACTAGATACGTATACGAGGAGGACCAGATTCGGATCTGATTTTGATGACGTAGAAATTAAGATAATCATACCTGTTTGTATATAACAGACACAAGCGAAGAGTTTTATTAGCATTAATATTTATATTATTATTATTATGGTTTAAAAATGTTAATATTAAATTCATTACAAGTTTGTCTAGTTTAATGCACGGCACTCATTTAGTTAAGCAACGGGTTTCAATTATGGGGAGGAACTCACATATTTGTACTTCAAGCTAGTTATTTTTGTTACCCCAACAAAAATCCAATCTAGATTTGAAATTATTCCGACTTTAATCAGACTGGAAGTAGATTTAGATACGTACGTCCTATGGATGTATTATTCGATACACCTGAAGACGCATTTCACATTAAACATCAAAAACATACAACAAATCAAAATACATTAATTTTTTTAAAAAGGAGAAAGAAAATCAAAAGACACGTTGATAAATTCTGGGAATGTTTGAAGTTCAGTCTTCTGAAGCACATCTCTTCCGCCGGAAATGATGTACACCCTAGGTCATTAATAGCACCCTTTCCGAGGCGGAATATAGAAATAGATAACATTTTAATATGAACACTAGATATTACATTTATTCTGTAAAATATCCAATGTTTCAATTGTTTCAATCCATATCTCATACGCCAAAAGACGCCCTTCACGTGTGATAGTTAGTATAAAGGCTCCTCGTGTCGCCGTCTCTCTATATACAGGCCCTACTTGCACAACCAGACTCGCCTAATTCTCTGCTAGACTTGATAACTGTTATATTATTAACGGGGTCGGCATTCCCATTGCAGTCGTGATTCAATATTACACTGTACCTCTACGTCTGTCATTGTGACATGGGTGTATAGTAAAGTGTACACAGCGTGAGTTCAGAGCTATCCACTTCTCCGTGTTTTAACATTGATTAGCATTCGAATTCAGACAAATATCGGGGCCATGCATGGCCAGCTGATTTTATGTCACCTCGATATCGAGATGCAATATAAATTTACTCTATGGACGTTTATTACATGGTTGCCATGCCAATAGCTAATGTTGTTTGATTGACAGGGACAGGTTAATTACATTTATAGACAGCGTGGTGGAGTTGGACGTGGTGAGGTTGGATAGAGTGTCTGCTAGTCCTGTACACCACCGTCCATCTACCACCACCACCACCACCCATCTACCACCACCACCACCACCACCACCACCAGCATATCAACCTTTAACTTACTCACAGAAAACCCTCGTAGTTCTCCACCTACTGCCGTCCTTTCAAATCCACAACCACCCACCTTCCCACAACCACCCACCCACCTTCCACTTACATCAAATGACAAAGTCCCTCACAACCACAACAACCAGCGTCACCTTTAGCACCTGACACGCGCATCCCAGATAGCAAACAACGGAATGAAGACGTCGTTGCATCAATGGTCCAGTTTAAAAGCTTCTGCTCCACAAACCGCAGTCATTATCTCTCGTAACAAATTAAAAGCTTTTCTCTTGACAAAATGTTTTCTAGTATATTTTTTTTCCAAAGCACTTTAAAGGTATTTGCGCAAAATGTCGTAAAACTACTTGCAGTGTTGTAGTTAGTTATGTGCCAGCCAGTCATGCCTCGCTATTGACCAGGGTGTCCTTTCACAAAGCTTTCGTATCCACTAAGAGATCATAGTCAGTGGATTAGCGTTATGGTATCTTAGTGAATACGAGAGCTTCGTGGAAGGAAACCCAGGAACATGTCTCTTGTTCTAGCTGAGTTAGTTCTGATATACGTGCAGACTATTTTGACACTTTATCGTGAAAGTACGTGTATATATACAGGCTACTGTTCGAAGTGAAACATACACACGTATGGCGACTTATACCATCTCTCCTTAGACACGAATTATAGTAACGGATAGTGCTAGTGATGAAACAATACCACGAGGCATACTTTTTGTTTAAATATATTATTTAAAAAACACTTTGGGCTAGTTTGGAAACAATCACCAACATTTGTGTTGATTTATCTAGAATTTCAACATTTACCTATGGGCTAACACAATGCATGCCCTCGACCCAGCTAGATGGAAACACGCAGCGAGTTTGCGTTGTCGACAGGAGGAACGTAAACACTCATCTGAAGGAATATTGAGAACAGATAACCATGACAACCAGGTGGCGCTGATGATGCCCACCTGTGCTCTGGCCACGTGACAACAATGTAACTGTTCGTGCTGGCATACATGTCTCATTATCTCGTCGACCCGCTCTAGGTACACTTTATTACATCGTAACAAAACATAACTAAAATAACATTGTTATTTCGTGCAAGCTTAGATCACATTATTCAGGACAAAATACTCTTTAAATGCATACAAATCACTTCTAGTGGACCTATTTAATGATTAAACGTAGTTTTGATTTTTCTAACCAAGTAATGTATTCAACTAACAATAGATCAATATGTTTATGTTTCATTAATTTGAGAGCGTAGCTATTTATCACGATCACACCTAACTTCACATTTGCAACTACATGTATAGTTCGCAATCGCGACATCCTCCAGTGACTTCCCCTCCTACTATTACATACAACTGTAGTAGATACTAGTAGTTAGAATGTTTTCAAATTAATAGTAAGTGAATGTATGCTTTATTCCAAAGTTGATGTTGTTGGTATAATCATGCAAACCGGGTAGAACTTGTGACTGATACCTATCTCTCTCTCTCTCCCTCCCGCCCTCACACACATGTAGTGCATATTGCGAGCTTAACTGCATTTTATTACATTTTGTTCAATGGTTTATTGAGAGGTTAGACAGTGTCAGAGACGCTTATAGAGGCTATTTTTTTATTTTTTTATTTTTTCGATTTTAATTTTAAAAAATGGCACTTTAAAAAATGTAAACAATCATTAAAAATCGAATACAAAAAGGATACGAAACGTCCCGGAACAAGGATTATTATTACTGGTGCCCGTATGTTGCTAGAAAACATTTGTTTTGTTGATAGCCACAATGTGCACGATTTCTGGTACGATTTTTCATATATTGTACGTTTGTTTCACTTGCCATTGAAACGCCCATAAAATCATTGAGGATTCCATAAAACTTCCACACCGGAAGTAAACATTAGTTAGTTAAAAATAAACAACAGAACGAAGCTTCATAATGATGTTGTTTGTTTAATGATTTCTCCGTGATGTCAGCTAGCTATGGACAGCATGTTCTTATTGACATAACATATTAAGCATATCATGAGTACAACATATCGGGCTTATCATGAGTACAACATATCGGGCTTATCATGAGTACTCACTCAGCAGCAGCAAGTGTCTTCATACCTGATGTATTTTAATAGTGCTATTAAGTCAAAGCCATTACTTGGTTGCACAGGCACTTTCATGTATACCTTTTCATCGTAATATGCCATTTTTATAATAATACGGTTACCTTTTCACATGATAACATCCCTGATACAAGAAACTTATTTATTAAATATCATACGATGTATTTGTTCACATTTGTGTATTTGTTCACATTTGTGCGTCTACAAAAAATGTGAGTAGACTTCGATGTGACAAATGTTCAGACATTGTCATATTTGTATCCCTGAGAACAATATCAATACATTCATGTGCACAATACGCCTGGAAATCAGTCAAGTACGACCAAGTACTCTGTTTACAATTGTGAACATTCGTGTGTAAAGTCTGCCCTTGTTAAACACATTATTTGATATTTATATTTTTACTCAGTATTTTACAGTAATGAAGAACTGAGTGATTCATTGCACCATAACCATTTAGTCTGTAATCCACATGCACAGTAACTGTAGAAATGGCATTAAAACAGTCTTGTAATAGTATTTGTTGGTGCCGAGTCACATTGATTGAATTGGAGTTTTTCGTTGGAACAGGAATATTTCACCCATATGCAACGACGCCATGTCACATGTCTAGATCAATAACAATAGCAATGAAATGGCAATACCATAAAACCCCAATGATAGGATACCTTTTCTTTTGCAACAGATTATTTTTGATGGTGCTTAATTAATTTCCAGGTGAATATATATGAAATAGTCAGTCTCACTGCTACTAGTTAGTAAGTTTGTTAACCTTCTTTCTGCTGGACAAGAATGGCATCCACAGTTGCCTCCAGGTCGAAGCAGGTTAAGCATGTCTGTGAACAGCACAGAATTATTATTTGAAATGTGATTAACGATAACATTCATGATAAGGCAATTAAGACTTCATTAACCCCCTTTCTGCTGGAGGGAATATGAGTAGTGCAGGGTTAACATTGTAGCTAATGATAGTGTTAGTGCACATATCTTTATTAAATTGATATTGATATATCCAAATCAGCAGTGAGGTTAATATTTCTGGATACATCAGCAACATAAGTAAAGTGTCCATCTATAACAATTCTAAAACAACAATATTCATTTGTCAACATATTTAACAATCACATTCTTCCACATGGATATTATTACATTAGAATCAATACGAGTAAATTGTACAACTTGTACTATACACAAAATATATGACAAAGGGACGGAACTTCAGTTGGTAAATAATTGTATGTTTACTGGTATAAGATATATCTTGCGTTAGAATTAATTCAATTGGAATGTAAATATATTTTGTTCTGTATCACAGACATGTGGATGGAAATTACAAAATTCCTTTTTACAATAATAATCGTCAGAATGTTGGTGTACATTCACTGAAAACAGACCTGATCATATCACAGACATATCACAACAATACAGGGATGAGGATGCGAACTTGTGTTTTCAGATGAAACAGTTTACAAGACCCTCAAAATCCACAGAAGATCTGTGACAATGACACCTCAGCTGTGAGAGCGGCTTGTAAATAATTAAAACAGTGTTATTTCAGAACTGCAGTGGCTCAATACCTGATCACCTGTAGTACAACACTCAGTGTAACATATTATCACGACAATCCTCATGACAATCCTCATGACAATCCTCATGACAATCATTGTGGCAATCTGTCAGCTTTATTGCATTGATCCATGCTTGCTCACCTTCATCATGGAAGTCGTCAATTATGCAAATATTCATAAACAGAAGTAACCTACTTCCATAATATATTCATAAACAGATCTGTACAAGTAAACAGTTTCATAGGTACCCAAGATTACCGGTAATGCAAATAAAATAGTAAACAATACCTAGTTTTATCTACATTCAATCAATATCACATATGTATATCTTACAGCTAATTTTACCTACATTGAATCAATATCACATATGTATATCTTACAGCAAGGGTAAAATGCAATATCAAATAATGTATGTTATCGCTGTTAGGTAAAAGTAAAATATCTCAGCAATATAACCAGTAATATCACTAAGAGGTATTTGTCAATATAGTCATCAGGTCATAGTCTACAGGTCAGGTCAGGTCTACAGGTCGTGTACATCAGGGGGAATATAAAACATGCTGATATCTGTTGCATGGTTTGACTCATATTTACATTTCTATCAAAATATGTATATAAGTTCATCTACCTTTTGAAGTTTAAAACCTACACATGATATAAAATATGGGATTTTGACCTGAATAGACAGACACCAACACAGGGAATCATCCCTGTATATACATGCCCGTATTTGGACGGAATGTGGTTAGATGACAAATAAAATATATATGATACAGTTAGGCGTAACATGATTTGATGTTAGATACGTTGTCATAAAATAGTTATGTTGAATATAATATGTGTTTGTCATAAAGAATTTCATAAAAGTATTTAATTAGAAATAATATAATAATATCACACAATCAAATTAAGGCATTCTAATGAGCATGTGTAGAACTGTTACCATGGTTACAGTAACAGTTGTTAAGGCAATGTTTATCTTGGTAAGATTCAAACAAAAAAGTAAATATGAAATGGTGTAAAGTACCTATATATGGAAATGGACGGATGTGATACAGAGATGTGATACAGAGACGTGATACAGAGACGTGATACAGAGATGTGATACAGAGACGTGATACAGAGATGTGATACAGAGATGTGATAAACATAAGAATAATGGTCATTATCACATTGTAAAAACATTGTAAAAAGTGCTATATGTTGTATCATTTGTATGAAATACAGTTTTTGAAAATTACATTCTAAACATAGGTCACATAAAATTCCAATCAAAATAAAACACAAAATATGACCTAACATTGTATAAGTCTCACTACATGCTTCATAAACATCTTGAAGCTCCTGTATATATGGCTATATTTAACAGGACCACAATTAAACAAGTTGCTCTGGCAACCATAACAAACATCAGATTTAATATAATTTGGCGTATGAAAGTGCTATGTCTATGGCATGCCAGAAACATGACTAGTCACTTGACTCCAATCACCAGTATAACGAAAATGTGATATCACCGTGACTATTCATAACCAGCAAGCCAATCCAAGCCACCGTCAAGCTGATCTGAGCCAATCACTGTCAAGCCAAATCTGGGCCAATCACCGTCAGGTCAATCCAGGCCAATCACCATCAAGACAATCCAAGCCAATCACCGTCCAGCCAATCCAAGCCAATCACCGTCAAGCCAATCCGAACCAATCACCATCAAGAAAATCCAAGCCAATCATCGTCAAACCAACGTTGTCAAACCAATCCAAGCCAATCACCTATGAGACGATCTCGTCCTGCTCCCATAACTATGGCTCTGTCCGTGCGACTCTGTCGACCTCTCCAAGTCCACCAGTCTGTTTTCCAGATCAGAAATCCTCTTCCTCCCTTGTCTCCGAGCTCGGCGGCTGGCGAAGAGCTTCGAGCTGGTTGGCGTCCGCGCTGAATAATTCTCGTCGTCTGTAAACTCTGGCGACTGCAGTTCCCGTGGAAGTGGTCTGGTCTGGATACTGAGAGGATTCAGAGTCATCGATGTCTTCTCATAGACGTCTTCCTCCGAGTCCGTCCACGGCAAGGCATCTGACCTTGACTTCAGGAAGCTCGACCTTGGTGACAGCGGGATGTAGACAGGTGGGACCTGAGAGTGATGTCCCCTCGTTGGAGAGCTGTCCAGGTATTTCTCGGAGTAGTCGGGTTTCCAGTGGCCGTCGTCCAAGTTGATGTTCAACTCTTTACCTTCTTCCGCTCGCTGCCGTTCTCTCTTCTTCTTCTTCTTCTCCTTGACCTTTTTCTTTTTGTGCTTCTTCCTTACTTCCTCCATCACCAGATCCTGAGGACAGATAATTAATGTAATTAATAAAAACAATGGAGTCATATCGTGGCATATTTAAATGGGTGTCGGTGCACACAGCTGGAGGACTACTGCAGTGGCTTCATGTGGATGTGATAATGGTGGAAGAAGTCCCCATAGAAACTTTGTTTCTCCAATATTGTTGGTGAACACTAATTACAGAATAACCCATGAGATATGAGTGATTACGGAAAATATATCTTGAGTGAAATTAATGTTCACAGTTCCGAGCTTTTGCATATTCATCCGCCCACGACATCAAGGTTGTTCACCTCTTGTACGTATATACCGAAGGTAAAATATAGATCCATTGAGTTTGTCATTTAGAAGATAATAAGTGATGCCACTTAATTTATATAATGCAAATAATTTAATGGGTAACAAAAGCATATTAATGTACATCATTGCAAATAATTTCAAGTGAGTAAGAAATTAAAAATATTTGCTGTGCCCAGCAGCCCAGACAAAACAATATGTCGAGGAAAACTTGCAGTCGAAAATGTGTACATTTCACCAAAGCTAGTTTTCAAAACAAAACAGATTGTAGCTATCGGTACATGTCTAATATTTAGCCTCTGTAGATGCTCATTAAGCTAAATTGTTGACTCTAACCAGCGAGATGTGGCCATATGCGGGTATCCAGGTTTGTTTACTAACAACAGGCTACAGAACGCAGAAGGTGAGTGTAAAAATGCATTATCATGAATTAGGTTGAATGAAAACCCACTTGAATTTAGCAGCAATAGCAGAAAATTATTTACAAATTAAATTGTAAATGTTTTTTCATTGATAAGAATAATATCTTAGAATGGTATACGATAAAAACTAATGTAATTACTGCATCACACAATGAATTTGTGTTAATGAAATAGATTCGTTGACGCCTTTGCGTGTGGGAACTAGAATGAAAGTAGTCCTGGTTTCAACCAATCAGCTTCGAGAAACAAAAAAAGACGTAATCAACACTGTTGATTATCAAACTGTTATTACACAGTAGATATCCACCACGTATACTGAATAATATACCTTATTGCAGTGGCCTCATTTTGAGATGATATTGGGAGAAGAATCCATGGAAACCTAGGTGATACACTGCTACCAGTTATACATGACTGATATGTGACACTGCTACCAGTTATACATGACTGATATGGGACAAGCATGACGATGGAATATGGGACAAGCATGACGATGGAATATGGGGCAAGCATGACGATGGAATATGGGGCAAGCATGATAATGGGATACTATGTAAAAGACATCGTGCTCTAAAGAGCTGTATACCATGTCAATGATGACAAGACATCTAGTGGATTCTTTCTCTCAATCTTCTATTGTTATATTCTACTGTATGATACAGCGTATATATTACTGGATGATATTGTGTACATTCCGCTGGGTGATATGGTGATATTGTTCACATTATGAAAATAACACCTTGATACTTTTCATCTCAAGACTCTGGGTCCTGGTGACCTTTAGTGAATGCTGAGTGACATGATACGAAGCCAATCAAATAAGGGCTTTTATAAACAGCTAAGTCTGGTTCTTCTAAAATGAACTCTGTACAAGGAATATCAACAATCAATAAAGTCAATTAAACTGTACAAGGAATGGCAACAATCGATAAATTCAAATAAACTGGTCTTCCTTGAATCTTGATGTTAGGAAGCAGTGGAAAGATTAGTTACATTTCAATATGTTTAACAAGGCTACCAGCTTTGCATTGTGACGTACTTCAAATAAAAGCGTACAGCAAGTTTACAAAGTGAAGCAAGGAAGCGGTGATGACTTTAGCCCCGTGACACACTGGTGTCATGCATGACATACTTTGTGAAGAGGAACCAGTGACAGGATTTGTACTGGTGGCAATAGTTGACAGGATTTATTATCCTGGTACGATGTTCATCCCACACCTAGTGTAGTTTAACATGTATGTGATATCATTAGGGGGGAAGTGAAAATATGCAATTATCATGTTAGTGATTTGCTATAAGCTATAACTTAAATTTAGTGAAACTGCAAATTTTCCTAAGATATATCACCTGGTATCTGCTTTTCTCTGGCTGAAATTTGTATTCGAGAATAATCAGTATTAGAAGCAATAATGTCAACAAAGTATTAGTACATTAACTGGACAACAATTGACTTATTATTGCAACAAACAATACATCCACTTGTACGACTATTAAATTAATGCATATATCACGCCTCAAAGTTACAAAATTGTCCAAGGAGCCATTTGGCTCCTGCAGATCCAGAAACATTTAAAATAAGTTAAATACTGGTCGCCAAATGCAAAATTAGGTCGCCATGGCTCCCAAATTAGTGGCTAAATTGAGTCCTGTATATATATACAGTGATATCAAGTATTTAGATGTTGACTGAAATGTCACACAATTTCACGACGGATGGAAGAACCACTCCATTACCACTAGGACAAAAAGTAAGGCCATACCACTACAGACATAATCTCACCCTCTCCCAGATATCCATGTTTTTACAAAATGACCACACGCACTTCCCAACATCCAATGCTTTAGCTACACCCACACCCCTGTGTCTGATGTCTAGCATTACGACGTGGCTATTTCCACCTCCTTCATGAACCACTTAATACAAAGCCACAACCACTGCCTTGTTTTATCTTCCTAGCCCAAGGTACAACTCATATATATATATATACAAATATGTATGCATACTATGTTATTGATTAATCCTATCTGGGTTACCTCAAGTTTTGATTTCTCTTCATCCAAGATGTTTTCCACCTCCAATCCCTGTTCCTCCATCTTCATCTTGGTGCCTAGTTTTAGGACTTGTTTGACAGTCGGCCATTTTGATTTTATTTCTGGAGTTTCTGGAGCTTTAGGCACCGTTGACAGACAGGTCAGCTCTGGTCCGAACACTGTGTTTTGATCCGCAATTAACTCGTCTTCTATCAGCTTTGTGAGCTCATCAACTCTGGAATATAAATAGTGAGATGCTAACACGTCATGCCGCTGGTTTCCTAGTTTTTATTTTTTTAATTGGGGTTTAGAGCCACTTTCAAGATTCTTTCACTTATATCACAGCTTGTCAGTTTAGGGCAGGAGGAAACCTGCAACATCCGTAGTGCTGAATGTTGCAGTAAACCTGCAAGCATCAGCTGGTACTGATAACTGCATTGCCACTCTACAGACGGTGCATCCTATAAATATTGCATCAGAAATGTAACTTTTGCAAACATTGAAGCTGGGGGGGGGGTGTTGAACCTGGAACCTTTGGCTCCTAAGTCCAACATTCTACCATTGCGCTACCATCCACCCCCAAAGTGATGTATTCAGTATTCTATTATGATGTACTCAAACACCACTCAACATCAACATACCAATTCTGCAAGCTTTAGTGCTCTTGAGAAGCTTGCCATCTTTATACCATGTGACCCTCGGTTGTGGATATCCTTTGACCTTACACCTGAACTTTACACTCCGACATTCTTTGACCTCTATGTCCTGAATGTCCTTGATAAAGTCAGGTTTCTTCAACTCTTGCTTGTTATCTGTCAAAAAAACGTCTATTATTTTTCTTTTTCCAATTTCTAAATAATTTTACATTATGGAAACTGTGACCTAGACAATACTCCATATGAAGCATATATCATATATGCAAATGATGGTCAAATTTAGTCCTTCCAAAGACGTTGGAGACATTTCTTTTCGCAATTTATTTGAATGATTTTGGGGGTGGGGGAGGATTTTTTTTAAATTGCCTTCATCTTCTTTGAAATAGACTAGGTTAAATTCTGGTGTCCTACTAGATATTAAATACACCTCAGAAATGACATTTCATATTTGGCTATTAGATTACTTCTAGATTTTTTGTTTTGATTTCTCAAGATTCTATTCTGTTTTTAGTTGTTGTTTTGTTTTTTTTGTATTGGGGTTTTTAAGTCGCTTTCAAGATTCTTTCACTTATATCACGACTTGTCAGTTTAGGGCAGGAGGAAACGTACAACATCCGTAGCGCTGAATGTTGCAGTAAACCTGCGAGCACCGGCTGGTACTGACAAGCCCAAGGATGATAACTGCATTGCCACTCTACAGACAGCGCATCCTATCAATATCGAGTCAGTAAGGTAACTTTCGCGAACATTGATGCCTGGGCCCCGGGGCAGGATTTGAAGGGTTGCCATTAAAGTTGTACATATAACAATGACAGGGCGGAAGTAGGCCTACATGACCGACGTCATCGATGACATTGTCGTTCTGTTTAGTCATGCTTATCCGAACACAGCATTCATCGACAAGGCCAAAATACACCACAGTATCGTGTCCTTTGAATGGCCAAGTCGGATATCAGGCCCCAGTATCGGGTATCACTTTGAGCATGCATTGCATGGGAAGAATTTAGTAGACATCTCGCACGAAGAGATCAACCGATAAACAATCTCAGAAAACTCAATGACCCTATATATAACTCATCTATGGAAGTCTTGGAAAGAATTGTCCTGTCTATGAGAAAGAGACGTGCAGAAGTGATTAGACAGAGACAGAAAAGTACACACATTACTGATGTCTAACTAAGACTAACAAGCATTCTTTTTAGATCATATAATAATATTACTACCAAAATTTCACAGGAATGCCAAACTAATTACCATCGGTGTATTTTTTTAAAAGTGTTCCATAGATGTAAGTTTAATGCATACACGATAATATAGTTACCTGGTTATGTTTATACAAACAAATTAGTTGGATTACCAATAGTCTGTCATATTTATCAACCAAAATAGCATTCTATTGTTTAGATGTTTTAGAATTATTTACCTATGCAATATAATGGATTATTATAACTCCTTATTTTGCTGCCAAGAAGGTATTTTTGTGAGTATTTACTTTATACACGTGCAATTAGTTATTGTTGATACTATTTCTTACCAGTATGGACGAGCTTGTTAAGATTTTGTGACACTAATAGGTAAATAATCCAGCTGTCGCTAAAGTTTAATGACACTAACATTTTATGATTTACTGTAATACTGTCTTCAAGCTATTGCAGCTACCCTATCAGAAAGGGAAGTAATTTGACAAGAAATTCATAACAATCACTTATCTCCCTTTGATCAAGTGTTTTCCCTCCCCACCCCCAACCATTTTCTTCCTTTTTAATCTATTATAATTTAAATATTATTTACCAAACATGTATCTCTACTGAAGTAACATAATGCAGATTACTATCATGAATGAATGAATTAATGCTTTACATTGTAGCAGGAATATTTCACACATACGTGACAGATTATTATCAATACATCACCTCAATCATTGAGCAAATTATATATAGCCTGTAATCAGCATTACAGTGAAATTTGTAAAGAAAGAAGCATTATGCACACAAAAGCAACTAAATCTCGAGAAAGACTTTAAAAAAGCTAGAAGCCAAACATATGAAAGAAGATCTGAGCAAATTACCTCTCAGTATTTGCCCTCTCTTTCAACCTGTCTTGCTGTTGTTCGTACCTCAGTTTTAGCGACTCAAATGTCTTCACATATTTCACGCCGTCTAGGTCTTTGATGAAATTCTCCACTATGTGAAAGCATAGCGATTTCACATCTTCCTGTAAAACGCACAATGTAACAGAAATTATAATTAATATCTCTTAAGTGTTTTTTTATACCCATTTTCAAGACATTTCAAAGTCGAGACATTCATCTACAAAGACTGACGATCTACCATTGTGCTACAACCAACAGAAAGAATTTGCACAAAAATTATTTTAAACAAAACAGTGGGAATCTTTCACCCAAAACAAAATTTAAAGGATAAATCTTCCCATGCAATACAAATTCCCATGCAATGTAAACTTACTGCTTTCACAAATTCAAACAACTCTATCATTGCAGAGTTCAGTAGATTGTATCTATCCCCGTTTGCAATGAATGCGTCGACAATGGGCTTGAATAAGTTCCCTTTCACAATGTAGCGATTGTAGAACTCTTCCTTCAGTCCGACAATCTTCCGCATAAAGCGTAAGGCACCTGAAATGAGAAGCCATACAATATTAACATGTATCATCAACAATATAGATTGCACGTGTGGCAAAATATCTACCATATATTACCAAAATTATTGTCTAGACAAAGTATCTACGCTACAAAATATTACCAAAATCATTATCTAGACAAGGTATCTACAAAATATGATCAAAATTATTGCTTAAAGTAGCATACATTGCATTGATTGCATCATTCTAGAGCACTGCAATGAATAACAATGATAATGCACAAGTATGCCAGGTTAATTATCCCACAAAAAGAAAATCACTACAGAATGACTATCATATTTATTTTTCCTGGTAGAGTTTGTAGGTGGACATAGCAACAAACAATTATGATTTCAGCGGAAAACAACCCCAGGGTCTGGGGGCCCGCTGGCCCCAAGCCATTTCCAGTGCAAGTAAATCGATACCTAGACAAATTTTCACGGATCCATGGAAAATTGCCATGCCCGAGTAGGACAACATTACTATTTGTTACTTATGGCAGCTCCATTGTTCAGCTAATATAGTTCCTAGGCGCTATATACATTATTATTACTATTAATATGGCTGAGACACATCAAGGCATACGTACAGAGAGCTAGAAAGGAGTGTCGAGACTTGAGCAGTATGAGGACTCTGCCCAGGAGGTCCTTGTTGATGACGTAGTTCTTGATGTGGTACGTATGGTGCTCCACGCAGAACGACAGCAACTCCAGGATCAAACTCAGCAGCTGGGACGTCTGGTAGTCGTCTGGAATCGTAACGCACACCATGAGCCCGGGTAAATAAACAAAAGTTTTGGGGGGTTTTTGTTTTGGTTTTTTAATTGGTGTTTTACAGCCATGTACAAGACTATTCTGCAGCTTGTTAATTTTAGACAGAAAGTAAGCCTGTAAAACATGTAGTGCCAAGTGTTGCAGAAAAGCTGCAAGCAACTGCTGGTACTGATAAGCCAAGGATGATAATTGCATCCGATAGACATTTTTATTCAGTAAAAATTAGCAAAGTTGGTCCAAAAGACATACACAGTTAGTTTTGCGCAAGTTCGTTGATACAGGTATATTATAGAATTTATTCCCCAAGACAATGTATAAAAAAGCATAGCCATTCTTGCAGAACACTCACCTTTACTGGGTTTTTCATCCACAGTGTTGGCAAATAATGGTGCAGTCAACACATGCATACTGTGTTTGTAGAAGAAACTTAGAAACTCAGTTTTCTCGGTTTTCTGCAAAAGGCAATACATCAGTTCAATCCGACATTGAAATAAAACTGATACATTACAAGTTACAACATAATTTAACAATAAATGTATTCCAGGTCCACATCGTGCACTCAACAATATACCACTGTGTCTCCCAAATATTCAACAAAAACGGGGTCAGGATAATTTACTAGTTTGTGGGGGTGTTCTACACTCACATTGGCTGTTGGCATCATGTTTTCTGGGTCCAGTAACAATCGTATGACAGTCATCAGCTGCATGGCACCACCCAGCTCTGTAAAAACAACAGTCAGACATTGAAACAACAGTCAGACATTAAAACAAGTCAGACATTAAAACAAGTCGGATATTTAAAAAAATTAAAAAATTAAATGAAGTATCAAAATACGCTCAAGTAAATGTCTCGGGAATTTGGAGGAATCTTTCAAAGATAAACACTTCAGCTGTTTTGTGTTGTGACTTACAAAACCAAAACTTGATATATTTTTTAACAGGAATATTATCGTAAGATTGCATTGCAAGATTGATTAACTAAGAGTTTACATTGAATAATTATAGGTAATGATGAACTCACCCGGATCTATGTCATTGACCATCTGTTCAATGACTAGGTTGATCAAGATTTCATCCTGGAAAACAAATATTCACATAATTTAATACTTTAACGTCAACTGAAGAAGATGTGTATCAATCATTTTATAGACTATTAGCTTCATCCAGATTTAGACAGTTTAGTGAATTTATGAATACATTTTTGGACTATTCTATTTGCAGATAATCCATTTAAGCACAGGCTCAAATTTATCCAAGACTCACTGGAGTGAGTGAGTTACTGTTTTACATTGCAGCCGAAATCTTTCACCCATACACAACGAGCCTCTTTAGAAGTCTTAATGAGAGTGAATTGTTGCTTAGTATTGCTGGAGAAAATACTCACATCATCTTGACTCTGGCTTTCGTGCAGAATAAACTCTCTCACCATGGACGGACTGAATTCCACTATGTACGAAAAGATGTCTATGGCAGCTGCCTTCATTCTAACATCATCTAACCCCTGCAAAAATAGAAACATGCATCTTGTAACAATGAGCACAACAGAATCTAAGCCTTCTAATATCATCAAAAATAGATTGACTAAATTAGTTCTTTACTTCCCAGTGGGAATATTTCGCCCTTACGCAATGACTGCAATAATATAAACATGCATCTGATAACGATGAGCACAACAGTATCAAAGTTGTAAGCATTTGCCTAACATGGCAGTTATCAACGAAAAGATATTGTGATTAACCAAGAAGTACAATTCCACAGATTGGTTGAAAGTTGGCTTAAATTAACACCACATTTCATGCTTATATAATTGATCGATTTATTCAAAATCGCTGTTCAGGAGTATTTTAATCATTTCCAACAAATACATAGGGTGTACCTCCTAATAATAGACGAAAGTTCCAGAAGGAAGCACAGGTACTAACCAATATGACTTCTATTGCTGATAATACCCCTAGATTCGATAATGTCTGTAAATAAATAAAAAATTGAGGTGCCATTATTTACATGTTATGTTCCAGCTTTTATTCATGTCCATAAATTAATAGACAGTCAATTGATCATTCTATATTTTAAAATTTTGTTTAACCTATTGAACATTTTGTTACTAGAGCTTATAGCAACTCTCTCATGGATATTTTGCCATTTGTAAATTTTGTCTAAATAAAATATATACGGTACATGTATATTCAATATTACTTTGTTGAAATTTCGTGTTCATACTACGGTATGCACATAACAAAGGGAATTCTGTGTTTGAAATCTATTATTGTTTTCAGAAGGACCATTCATTTTAATATACATTTAACTGCTGCAAGATAATTCTTATAGTATATAATTCTTATAGTAAGAAACATTCAAATGGTTAATTTACAGTCCTTCAATGAATTTAATTTTACAGAAAGAGATAACTTCTCCATAGTGTCACCGTTAGATGAAACCGATGCTTTATATCATCTGTGAGAGAGTTGCTTTGAGTGATAAAATAAAATTAGCAAAGTTTCACATTTACTTATTGCCTTGCTGCATGTGCAGGGGAATATTTCACCTATGTGAGTTAATTTTGAAAGATGGATAGTTAAACCTACCTTAAAGAATGTTTCTTTGCTAATGGGTTGTAATGATTGTGAAAATGTGCAGAATTCTTTCAGGAACAAAATGAGATCTCGGCGATGATCTTCGTCCGTTTCGTCATCTGTCAGTTGAGCAAATAACGTTGACAGGTACTTTTCATCATCCTGAAGGCATACAAATTCAGTTGATGAAATACACGCCGATGAAATGAATTATCAATTGTATAAACCATTGCTTAGCTAACATCTGTCAAGGACCCTGGCCAATATGCTTATCTAAATCTCTATTCTGAAAGAAAAAAAACCATGACATGTTTCTAAAAAATATATACACGAATACAAGCCTGTTATTTAATTTACTGCTGTCTGGTAAAATGCTCCCCACAGAATATTTGAGAAGGTGAAATATGTACAGTGATCCAATGACATGGAAGTTGGACAATACAAATGTAATAATTATCATCTCGTCCTGTACACAATAGTCAAGTCCTTTGAACTTTTATTTATCCTGACAACTTCATAAAGTAGTCTGTAATGCCAACAGCCTTCAACAGAAGTCAATTAGGCAATGGTCATAAAGTAGTCTGTAATGCCAACAGCCTTCAACAGAAGTCAATTAGGCAATGGCCATGTGTTTCTTTAATGATATCATGTATGACACAAACACTGAGTCAATACAGGTAAAGATGAAAGCTAGCACTTATAAATAAAAGTGTTATGATACACAAACATAACCATAAAAAAAAAAATTCATCAGTAATCTGTTGGTACTGCTCAAACCAATTCCAATCAAAACAATTACACTCAATCGCAGCAATTCTTTGCCCCGGGCAGATCAGTCTCTGTGCGTATATGATAAACATTGATATGCATCTCCAGGGAAATAATGGACTGGGTGGCTTCTCAGTCAATAATCAATAACTAACAGGCAAGAGAGAAATAACCACAAGATGATTTACAAATCATAATTTAAACATTATGAACAAAGTGCATGTGTTTCGCAAGGGCGTACTTCGGTCTGGGCATAAATTAGGCGATAAATTTCCAAGTCTGGAATGATGCCCAAACTATCTGTAATATCCTGTTGTGGAATACATACCACTAGCAACTCGTTCAACTCGTGAAACAGCAGTCTGATGAAGAGCTTAGCCCAATCACAGGCACTTGAAGGGGGCCATTATTTTATTTTAATAAATTTGCTTTAAAAATACAATAATAATAATAATGAGATTTTTTTTTAATATATATTTTTGGTGTTAGATATGTCTATATCTAATATTAAAAACAATTTTAAAACAAGGGACCCATCGACGACATACAACATAGAAAGGTATATCACTCCGGCCGGCTGGGAAACCACACCACCTCCACTGCGGTACCTAATTTTTGGGGGTGGGTGTGTGTGTTTCTGTATTTAACCGGCACTCCCCATTTAACTTCCACATGAGCATACGTTTTAATTTCAGTATGTATTTCCGTTTAAAATTTGTTGGATAAATTAACACACTTGCTAATGTGTCATATTGATTTTACGACACTTGTGAATCGAAAGTTAATATTGACTTTGGAATCACTCGTGTCGTTAAATCAATATGACACACTAGCGAGTGAATTAATCTATATATTGTATGTCATTGATGGGTCTCTTGTTTTAATTTGGTTTTATATTAGATCTAGACATATCTAACACAATTTTTTATTTATTTATCAATATTGTAAAACGGATTTATTAAAAAAAATAATTGCCCGCTTCAAGTGCCTGTGGCCCAATGTTTTACAAGTGAACACCATTTTCACAATTCTACTGTAGCCTACAATCAATTTGACATTGGAAGAAAATTGTGCAGGGCTCGACATTAACTTTTTGTCTTGGCTGTCTGATAGGGCAACTTGGGGGTCACTTTCACCTGTCCAAAATATCAATTTATCTGTCTGTGTTTTTTAATAATAAAAAAATGGAACAAAGGTGGAGATCACGGCCCCAGTCACTTTTATCACAACTTTTAGACGAACCTCCCTTGTAAAATGTACTTCATATTCCACAAATATATAGGTTTCCATTTTGCAACCAAATAAATCAATTTTGGTGACTGTTTTTACTCTGTATTTAAGTCAGCAATGTGCCGTTTTGATCAGATCAGCCATTATCCATCAGAAGTTCGGGGACAGCTGATAGAACAGCCTGGATAGTTCGGTGAATAACAGTATTATAATTGCAAAAACAATAATTATGTAGTTGTTATTGTGCTGCAATATTGGCAAATATAATGCGTAAAAGGATGTGTCCTATTAAATCAATACAATCGCAGATAGTTGACCTACACCGTAGTCTGGCAAAGTTTTAACTGAAATCATACATGCATTTGTTTGACATACTAACACTTTGCATTTGTACCCAATATCTAGTCCAAAACCACCATATATGATTCTATGCCCAATCCTTTCCATGCTGGAGACAACTGGAAATACCCTGAAAAGCTGTGCCTGTGCCTAATCCACCTTGGATAGTGTTAAACTGATAAGAATCCCTTTAATAATTACGAAAAACACTACACTACAGTTTCCTTAAAAAACTCGACAGCTCTCTCTCTCTCTCTATGAATCGAGTGGTACTCCCCTATACCATGTTAGTACCCACCTGTATCATACTAACAATCTCCACTTTGTTGAAGTAGACAAACGATGCTAGCGACGACAACATGTTGTCATCCACGACCGACGGAGTCGGTAGTATCACATCCTGGATGTACTGCACACGGTAAGTCTGGTGTATTTTGTTTTCAAGTTCTTGATTCGTGATGGGAACCACCTCCTTGAATTTGGCAGTGCTTTTGAGATAGTCCCTGTGCCGCACTGGCGATGGGGAGGAGGGGTCGTACTCCAACACACCCACAATGTCGAATATCAAATCGTCTGAAAACATTATCTCGAACAAGGCATTCTTGTTCAGTAAAAATATACTTTTGAAGATGTCGTACAAGTGATGCAAGCCCTCCATGTTTTCTAGGTCCTCACATATCTGAAACAGTTCCACGAGCTTTTTTATGTAGCCCTCATTCTCTATGGCAACGGAGAGTTTTTCACGGCGTATTGGCGATGGAAGAACACTGGTGAAGAGTTCTGAGATGGCCTCGAGCTTGCTGAGTTCGCACGGGGGTAGTTCGATGGGCGGGGCAGCGTCCGGCATGTCGTCGAAGCGTTCGTCTTCAGATTCCTCCACGACATCTTGGGTTATGTCCACCGACGGGTCCTTGCCTTGTACCTGGGGATGTTAAAACGTGAACAGTTGCAGTAGTTGCCATGGTTAGAAATTAGGGCTGGGTAATGGTAAAACATTCCCGATAATACGTATTGCAATACAACTGACCGATACATGATACAGATTGCAATATGCATAGGAAATTATTAGCTAGAAATGATAATTTTGTATTCAAACATTTGTTACCAGTACTGATCAATGGAACAGTGTCAGTTGCCAAATTCAAGCAACAATGCAAGGAAACTAATGTTGTTGTGTTTTTAATTGGGGTATAGAGCTGTTTTCAAAAAGTTTTCCTCTATATCACGGGTTGTCAATTTAGGGCAGGAGGAAACCCACAACATCCATAGTAAGACCAAGGATGATAACTGCATTGCCACTCTACAGACATCCTATCAATATCGCATCAGAAAGGTAACTGCCGCGCAAATTGATGCCGGGCTCAAGGGGTGGAATTTGAACCTTTGGCTCTGAAGTCCAATGTTCTACTACTGAGCGACCGACCACCTGCCCCGAAACGAATGTTAAAATACCATAATAATTTACTAGCTTAAATAGTTTTGCAATAATGAGTACTACTAAAGAGTACAGACTACACCTTAAACATAAAGCTAGAAGTGATTACTGTGCAATAATCGTATAAACATTACTTTTGTATCAATGCTTGTGTGGTCATGTACCAATATACAGCAAATATTGGTACGAATCTGGATACTGGTATACTGATCCAGCACTACTGGCGGTAGCACTCATCTACATACCTGACATATAAACTCCCATATTTCATCACATCCAGCTTTTTCTTGAAAACTCAAAGCCAGGTCATAGTTATCCGCCTCTGACCATACAATCAAGGTTTCCTGAAAATGCAAATTGAGTATAATTAAATATGATAAAGATTTGCAGCTTCACACAGTGTACTAAAAATATATTTTAATGCATTGCATAGCAACTTGACTATTTCACCCATATGCAACCCATACACGATAATTCCTTCTAAATAGCGCTGGATAGTGCAGTAAACCTGCGAGCACCTGCTGGTACTGACAGACCAAGGGTGATAACTATATTGCTATGTTACACTGTAACAGACAGCGCATCCTATCATGACCGCATCAAATAGATAACTTTCGTGAACTATGATACTAAGCCAGGGATTACCCTAGTCAATAAAAGTTGGGAGTCATCATGATCCCAATATGTCTTAGAGGAAGTCAGTCATGCATGTGTTTTGGGAGTCAATAACAATCATGCATTAAAATTAAAGAACATTTGTCCTGCAAGCCATAGAAATCCCCCCACGAGTCCATTTATTCAGAAACAGTTAAATCACAATGGGCATAATCATTTAATCACATATCCCAAAAAACTTGTTTTGTCTTCCTTTTCTCGTTGTGTCAGTTTATTCCTCAAAGTCTTTTGAACTGTCTTGATGGACCATCATTGGTCACCGCCACTGATTTCTTAAAGAATGGCAGCACTGTTTGCTTAGCCACGAGTCTGAACCAAAAATATTACCAGACAGCACAACATGTGGAAGCAAATCCATTATAGTCATACCCTTCTGGACAATACTTTGGTACGGTGTCAAGTGATTAGGAATATTGAAGTCTACTAACCCTCTCCATGCTGGAGGCAACCAGAGATGCCTTAAAGAAGTGCTTGTGCCTAATTCAGCATGGAGAGCGTTAATATGCACATGGGGTTTTCCAGTAAACAAACCTGATAATGATGACTGATAATCAGTTTAATATCTTAGATCTATATATGAAGGAAGCTGTCTTCCCTTTAGAACAAATACACTAACACTTTTCATATTGACATATTTGCATCAAATTGATGCATAGAAAATGGTAGCCTGTGTATTGTCACGAAAATAGGGGTCAAATATGTGCATTTTGCTCATCAGGATAACCCTGCTAGGCTAAGGAGATGCACCAAGTGAGTGATTATGGAGTTTAACGTCGCTGCAAGAATCTTTCCCCCATTTGCGACGATGCAATAATACTATCTAGACAGCAGAGGAAAATGAGTGACTGGTGAGCCAATATTCAGATATTTGTCACATGAGGTCTGGTGGTTGTCAAAGGTGTGCCATTCACTCTACACAAATGATACAAACTGCTAAACTCCACATTGTCTATGCTTATACCTGTTGTTTCTGATATGCAGTGTCTGGTTGTATTTTGGACTCGAGCAATATTGATCCTGAAATGACAAAGGAAAATGCAAGCAACAATACTAAATTATGTATCCCACATCATTTAAGGTACACAAGCATTGACACAATGTCAAAATAAAATATGTCAAATTACACTACAGGAGAGAAAAAACAAGCTTGATCTTGCAAACTTAACATACAGTTACGCCATTTTTGATTGACATCAGCATTCCAAAAATAGATATGAACTGTCTGTGTAAAATCTTCACAACAATTACAAATTCAGTGGCATTTAACACGATTCGTTTAATTATTTTGGGTATTACAGTAAAAAAAACTAAACAGGTTTATTCCATTTACCATAGTAATTACAACCATACAACTGATTATTATCAGGCGAAACGACCTGGAAGTGTGTGACCTCATTTCGAGTGCATAATCAGGACAGTGGACAACAGGTGACCTCTTTTTGTACCGGTAATCGCACGCGACAGTTGTAAATATGTATGCCGTCGGTTATTTTATACTCACCATCGATTTCAGATCGAACTAGCAGTGCCATTCCCTTGAGTCTCTCAACGTACGTGGATGACACATGGCCCGTCCCCCTATCATCCCATTGACGGTCTTCATTTAGCATGTACAGCTTTACACGTCTGCGAGTACTTGTATTATCCGCCATTATGAATCCCTGTCAGTTGGTTCGTAACCAGAGATCCAAGAAATCACTTGTCGAGTTAATTTTAATAGGCGATCAGCAAGGGTGGTTTGGAATCACCCAACGCCATTGAAGTTCACAATTCAAAACACAGCTACTCATCGGCCCGTAGATTTCCGGAACACGTATAAATCCCTTCGATGGTGGGTTTATTTACGAACCAAACATTTTAGAAGGGATTAAAATCGCTCGTGCGCTAATAAATGCGCTCATTATTAAATATTCATCCAATTGTACCCGAATTAAACTTCAATCCCGACACAAGTTGAAGTCTACAATCGCCGCCATCTTGAATGGTTGATAACATTGTACGGGGGTTACACCTCATCTAACACGGTTTCCCGCCAATGTAAAATTTGCAAATCGCATGTGAAACGAAGTTCATTGTTCACAAATATAGGATTATTCATGAACATGAACATATGAATTCACGATTTCATGACGAATTAAAACTTCACGATTTGATGACGAATTAAAACTTGAATTAAAATGTCATAAAAGTTAAATGATAGTGAATATTATTCCTAACGATGATTACACAGGTTATAGATTTAGTACGTGTTGCTGTTTAGTGATGTGTCCATCATCGATCGTTCATTGATTTTCTTTATGTGAGGGAGAATTGTAATATAATGTGATCATTATAATAATGTCCAGTATAAACTATTAAGACACCAGCTATTCACATTGATGGTGGTAAAGATGAAAGACATGACTCTGAATAATTATAAATACGATACAATCACTGTATGTCGACATTTAATGGTCTAGCATATGTTACTTGAAAGATGAAATGTACATTTGATTTGTCTTCTTTTCTTCTTCTTCTTAAGTTGAGTGTTTTTCCGGTCGCCTTCCAACTTCGTTGATTTCGGCACAAGTAGGCTTATATATTGGGCAACAAGCTAATTTTCCGTAGGTCCCACTGGTTTTCAATAATTTACATTTTTTTTTATTTTTTTTTTATCATGAATATCACAAATAAATAAAACAATAACATATGTAGGATGAAACAAATATTCGTACTTTACTTAATGAATGAATGAATGAACGCTTTTGACGAAAATCTATACACATTTATGATGCTTATGACAATACACCGCATGTAAACAAGAGGAAAATCCAAATCAAATTCGAAAAGTAAAGATATCAGGGTTTCCTTTGAGACGTTTACAGTTAATATGTTAACTCAATATGTAAATGGATGAAAGGAGGTGATGTAAGCCAAGACAAAAGTAAATGCATACACCTATCATCTGGTGTAGATCTACAACATGTAAGAATGTGATAAATAAGAACTAACATATGACGCTAAAAGAAAACAAATAATTATTTCTTTAAAAATCTCTTAGTCATCTATGTTGTCAGTGAAAAAGTAAAAAGTGTTAATTGACGAAAGAGTCGTATATCACGTTACAAAAATGGTCCCAATAGAAATATAATTAGAGAGAGATAGTTAGACAGAGGGGAGAGAGAGAGAGAGAGAGAGAGAGAGAGAGAGAGAGAGAGAGAGAGAGAGAGAGAGAGAGAGAGAGAGAGAGAGAGAAGAGGGAGTTATTTAAAACAAACCATAATAAAAAGTACAATTACATTTTAAAAACCACTTTTGGTATATTTATATTACAATAACATTTAAAAACGTGTATAAAAACAAAATATTACAACACATGGCATTACATAAAATTGGATTAAGAAAAACACTCTTCCGGTTTATTATATTTGCCTTTCCATTATAGCTACACCATTACCTAATATGATAGGCATCCTTGCATGTTAGCAAGCAATAACAATTTCACATTTTTATAGACCTCAAACAACAGCAACAGTGGCTCATATCTAATGGATGCCATAACTAATTACATGTATATAAGTCACGATACCCTGACATTTAGTCATGTTAAAACATGTGTGTACGAGAGAGGAGCATATATACAAGATTACACACAAAGTAGCAAATATCAACTATCTATTTCAATCATATCATTGCGTATATATATTATCATGTATGCACTTTCGGTTGGCGGCCATTGAAAAACGGCGGAAATGCACAGTGCAACCCACATTTTTTCTTGATAACAAGTAAAATATCAATGATGGGGGTCCCCTGAACAAAATGATAGACTTGAAGGTTCTGTGGTGGTGCTGTGGTGCATGGTGGACATTAAATCTACACTGAAAGCAAAAATATGACCAAAAGAACTACTTTTATTGACGGCCATTTTGAAAATCAAAATGGTTGCATACATTATTTGAGACACTTGATGTATAACTGTTCCTAATGGATTGTTTGACCCATAACATATGGGTCTAGACATCATACTTAAGATTGTATGAGTTATAAACTGATATGTGAAAAAGGCACTTTCGGTTGGCGGCCATTGAAAAACGTCGGAAATGCACAGTGCAGCCGAACATTTTTCTTGGTAACATGTACAATATCAATGATGGGGGTCCCCTGAACAAAATGATGCCACACTTGGATGTTGTGGGGTGGTGCTGTGTTGCATGGTGGACATTAAACCTACCCTGTAGGCAATAATATGACGAAAAACTACTTTTATTAGCGGTCATTTTGAAAGTCAAAATTCCTGCAGACATTATTTGAGCCACTTGATGTATAACTATTCCTATTGGATTGTTTGACCCATAAAATGTGGGTCTAGACATCATACTTAAGCTTGTAGGAGTCTTACATGCTGGCATGGCGGCCATGTTGGAAAACGGCGGAAATGCATAGTCCAACCCAACTATTTTCTTGGTAACATGTAAATTATCAATGAGTTCCCTGAACAAAATGATGCCACTCTTGGCGGTTCGGGAGGAGGGGGGGGGGTGCACGGTAAACCCTCCCAGCCCATGGACTACATATAAGATCTACAATTGTCTGGGGGGAAAAAGGTAGACCCATTGTGCATATCATGCCATTTATGTCAAGCAGAAGTCTTCGAACGCAAGAACTGAATCTACTTAATACCGAAGTTTTCAAGGAAGTGTTTTCATGGTTTTGTAGGTAGTACATTCTGGTACATAGCTGCCACTTTATGGAATACTATAGCTTACACACACACACACACACACACACACACACACACACACGCACACGCACACGCACGCACACGCACGCACGCACACACACGCGCGCACACAAATCAAAGACGCTAAAAATATCATGAATAATATCTGAGAAAATTAATGGCACACACCCTCAAATCATGCGTAGACCTTTTACATTCACGATATGAATAATGGACATATAGATATGAGTATAGTTGTTATCCAATCAGTATATTTTCTACTTACACAAATGATGAATCGATCTTATTGCCATGGCAACGCAATTAGGTATATATACACACAGGCGCAGGAGTACAATGGACTTGTCACATGTTGGCATTAGTGTCGTCCGTCATATGGAGCCTGGCATGCATATATAGTAGGTATACACGCAGACACCTTTGTACTGCAACCGTGGCTACCGATTAGCTGGGAGGAATAAGAATTCGATCACAGCTGAGCCGAGACGGATCTGATCTTTTTGATCGATGGTTTAAATGCTTCTGCTTAAAGTACGAGAGAGATTTGACGTCGAAAGATGACCAAAACTCACCTCAATGGACACATACATCGTAAGTATAATGTTTGGTTCCTCTCTATTATGTATGTGCGTGCGTGGGTGCGTGGGTGTGTTAGTGTGTGTGTTAGTGTGTGTGTGTGTGTGTGTGTGTGTGTGTGTGTGAGTGTGTGTGTGCGCGCGCGTGTTTGTGTGTGTTACTGTGCGTGCATGCGTGTGTGTGCGTGTTTGTGTGTGTGTATGTGCGTGTGCGTGCGTGCGTGTGCGCGTGTGTGTGTAGCTAGCTTTCAATAACTGTAAATTGTAAACCGCAAATATGTATAGGAAAACATTCACACAACTTCACTAGGAACCTTCAATTGTTTTACTACGAGATTTCTATGACGTTCTTTGTTGACGATGCGATATGTTTTTACATGCGTATGCTTTAGCACGGAACGCCAGAGGAATATAACAAAATACAACGTCGCTTACACCACCGAAGTCACGGATATATGATACGTGATGCTTTAGAATATGTTATTTGAATGTCTGTTTTAGCCCTAGAATTATATTTTTTATTGGATTGCTCATGATTACGATTTGTCTGGCTTTGGTATTGGTATGGTCATGATTATACTGTCCTGCACTGACCAGATATCAGACCTAGCTCACTCATGGACAGTAGAGGATGCCAGTTAAATACGTGTACTACATGTACCTGCATACGTTTGCATTCATTCAAATGCCCCATTTCTACATCCTCTGCATCTCATGGTGATCCACTCAATTTATTTATTCCACAATTAATGTTGGTAAACATTGTACGAGCTGTTGGTAGAGGACGTGAGACAATACATGTATGGACCGATGCAGCATTTTCCTGATGGTGGGAAGCTGTTGTGGTCTTGTCCCTGGCCATGCTATTCTTGAAACGTTCTTACGACCATACGATAATCTTAAATACGTATATAATAGGACAATGAAAATGTTACGCAATTTCTTAGGCTAAGAAGATCGTAAAAACGTTTCGAGAATATGTCCCCTTTAAAATATTGCTAAAGAATGCTTACGAATGTATTCTTCAGATTATTTCACTTTCGTAAATAAATTTGTGTTTTTATCGCATTGCGAACTTTGCTATTGATGGATACTAATTTGTTTTAAGTAATGATTGATTCCTGGTTTTGGGTAAGAATTCGTATTTTGAAAACAACTAAGACCCATTGTATCAGGAGTTCATTAACATAACAATTTAAGTATACATGTATATTCACCATTCAACCAACTCTTTCACACAACATATAAAAAATATAATTGAAGCTCGAGTGGTATAAGAAAGTGGCTTAGGGGGTGAAATCATTATTATCAATGGCATATATACCATATTCCTATGGATATTGAGCAACGTCAGTTAAATGTGTACACTCATCATAAATCATTTCAAGAAACAACCTTAAATATCCTTCTGCATTAATATATATTTATGTTTACATTGTATCTTTAAAAAACGTACATATATTGATATTCAATTACTGTAAAATAGCCCAGTCCATTTATTATTGTGTATGTGTGTTGTATGTCATTGTTAACGTTATATATATGTAACCCTACCCTCATTATCCTCCCATATCCGTCATCATGTTCACTATTTATGTATTTGTTGTATTTGTAATTGTCCTTGTGTCACACGACCGGAAAATCAGTATAACAGTTAATCATAGCAGAACTTCCTGGTTGGTAAATTAATATTAGTATGGCGCTGGGGCGTAAAAATCAATCACAGGACAGTGGTCATTCAGAATTTGAAATGTCTGGGTTTGTACAAGTACGCCTACAATGTTCGTTATGAAGATAGCCGTAAATTGTAAACAATAAGAAATTATTGGCGTTAAGGTAATCTGGGTAAAATTAGGCTCTAGTTCTGTGTCCTCGCGAAGTTTTAGACTCAGAATAGCAAAATAATGTTTTTTTCGGCGCATTACGTTGTTCTAATTCCACAATCTGGAATATAAGATAGTACAATATTACATGATACAACTTAAGGCCAGACTGTTCTACCTCCAAATGCTATTTAAAAACTTTGATGTGATTAATGAAGAGTTATGCACATAGTACAATATGGAGCTAAAATTTTAGTACTTCAGTTTTTGAAAAACAGAAAAGTGCATTATTACGAAAACTAATAGGATTTGATTTTTGATTTTTTAAATTTTTTTAAAGTTATGTATGTCTTAAGTTATGTATGTGTAAAATTTTACAGCTGCAAACCACGATCTTTAATAAATAAGAATATGCAAAACTTCAATCGCCATGTTCTCAAAACCGTTGTAATAAGCTGGTCCTCGGGCGACACGTTGTATATCGTATAACAGTCTATTATTCTGTTACAGTTTTGTAACAGTGTAGTATTCTGCTAACGGTCCTAGGTTGATTCTGCGGAGGTCTGGAGTAGTAGAAGTCGGGCGGGATGCAAGACTGTCCGAGGTTGAAG
>JAUTBT010010438.1:0-24339 GCA_032361225.1 Lepetodrilus schrolli
CGGATGTTGCGGGTTTCCTCTTGCCCTAAACTGACAAGTCGTGATATAAGTGAAAGAATCTTGAAAGCGACTTAAAAACCCCAATCAAAAAAAAAGAAGGTAGTATAAAATGCGATTTCCTGGCATCTTTTATAACACCCGTTTTATCACCGGTAATTTTAACATATAGAGGTAATGAAAAGCCAACTGCAGAAAGACACCTAGGGTCTGGAGGCGGCTTCCAGAAATTTTGAAATACAGGAATAAAGGGATGTGATTTTCTTTGCATCAACCGTTGCTCCCGGACGTTTTTTTTCTATTCTAAGGCCATAGTTATTTGATTCCCTGGTTTACGGATTAGCCAGAAATTATGAATGGCCGGTTGACAGAAAATATATGTAAATTTAAACACTTTTTATAAACACCAGTGCAAATAAATATGTTTAGATTTGAATGCACACTTGTTTTCAAAGTACTGCATGTCAATAGCAGCAATTGTTAGAAAGTATAGTTTTATTCTACATATTTACTAGAAAGTAATCAAATTGGCTTCAAACCCCATTTCCTGTCGGTCTTTGTTCATGTCCAATGATGATTTATGCGACTTATTCCTTCATTATTTATTATTAAAAACATTTTAAAATCTAGTGCAATGTCGGCGGAAAATAATAAAAATAATAATTTTTATTTTCCAAACTGGAAAGAATTGAGTCGGCGGATCCGTAAACCATTGAATCAAATAACTCTTGCCTAATGTAGGCATTAAAAAAAAAACGCTTTCGTTCCGACTGCAGAAGAAAATAGCATTTTTTTCATTGAGGTTGTATATAGTGATTTAAACTATAAGTATTCAAAGTCTTGTGAGTGGGATCCTGGACATTTTGAAGACTAGGTATACATGCATGTCGTTTCCTGTCATCATAAATTGTAATTTTTTAGCTGATGCCTTTGAATATTAGAGGTACTGTACATTATTCACTCTTAATTAGACGTAATTTATATAAAAAGTGAACACTCAGTATCGTTATTATCCTAAAATAATGGTACAATTAATGTTTATTTTATTTATATGCACTGTTCATTGCGTTGTGATCTCGCTTTACTATTTATAAAGCAAAAGTTTAGCAACATATGGGGGGTTGTCTTAGACTCCCACTCTAGGTCATAGGATGATCCGCTGCTAATACCTACACCAACAGCAAACAGTATTCATTAAGCAGCATTGCATATTTAGCCTGCAGAAAGTTACCAACCTACCAAAATTCCGGCCAGGAGCGTAGCTTCCTAGAGGCCGTGGCCTACACTTTTTCCAAAAGTTTAAACACAGTGACACATCCGACAACCCCCAGACCCCCCTATCATTGATGATTCGGCCTACACATTAATTTAAACCAAGCTACGCCCCTGACGGCCAATAGTTCTAAATAGTATTATTTATCCTCTGTATCACATGAGGTTACTAATTACTTTCACAAGTATCAAGTGTTAAGAAGTAATACATGTTCAGCGCATAATAAAGTCTCGCAACGAACAATACAGTGAAAAACAACACAATGGCAACGAATCAGTCCGTTTCTGATAGTGGCTTCCCAGTTGGGCCGATTTTGTGAAAACAGCAGATTTTGTCAGAAATAATAATTTCACAGTAAAAGGCTGTCGTATATCTTCAATCGAAGGACTACTTCTTTAAAAGGAAGATAACTATCTCATCTACTATATACGTTTACAACAATATTGGAATATTGACATACTGTAAAAGACTTATATTTCGCGCACTTATATTACGTGCTATATGCGCAAAGACAATTTGCGCAAAATTATAGTCCGCGCGAAATATGAAGCCCTAAGTTTACTTATTAAAGCGGACTATGTAATTAATACTAATGATTAAAAAACACAACACAGACAATACGATTTAATTATTTAATCAAACGATGTTATTAAAAATGAATTAAACGTAAATATATGTACTACTATTAGTCTACTCTTACCAGTCAAGTGAAACGTTACAAGCGGCAATCACCACTCGAGTAAAAACGTTATAAGCGGCAATCAACTCCGACCTCGTTTTGCAATCACGTTATGCAATTACTAGTATAATAGTCCCGGTAAATTAAGCAATCTAATAATGTGTGTCTACTATTTCATTGTTACTCGTGTTTATCTATCAAACTATCATTTAATGTCTGAGGCCACGTGTTGCACTAGTCATCGCTAATTACTTGGCTTTATCATATTTTAATTGGTCTTTACAACTAGTTGTGTTCGTAATCGCCGGCGAGCACGTTATAGTAGTACTTTTGTTCATTATGTGAGTGAAAATCTTATTCCCATTTTTGTGTGTGGCAAATGTGCGTAATTTAATTCCCGCTAATGTAAATTATAGCATTTGCGCGAAATATAAGTCTTTTACAGTATTCACTTACTGCGGAAATACAATGGACAAACTTGCAGTCCACAGCTTCAATATACAACTCCCGGAAGTTGTATGAACCATCATTGAACATGAACAAAAACCAGCAGGCGAAATATGTACAAGTCTTATTTATAACAATTTATAACAATTATTACTACTGGTATTGACAAACAGGATTTTGAAAATAACTCCGCATCCAAAATTATAACAGAAAACTCCGTAAACCAGGGAATCAAATAGCTATGGTATTTAGCAATATTTTGCAGAAAAGAAATATTGCAGGCAAAGAGGAGGACCTTGCTACTTTAATTAAAATAATGTGTGAAATCCATGCTCGAATATACAACATAACATGAATACAAATTATATATTTTTTTATTGTTTTCTTGTAAATAATAAATCATAATAAGGATTTTAACAGCAAACTACAGACTAGTTTGCCCATCGCGTGAACGAAGGTGTAGAAATTATTTGGTGTATCATTTTAAGTCTATTATTTTGGGACTTCAAGGCCATTTACAGAGCGATTTCCCCTTGCACACATTTCATGAAAGGAAAGCCAGTTTCAATTATTTCAATCGTAATTTCTAACTATATTAACATCGAGTTTTGTTGACATATTTCATGTCCCACAGTTTTTCAATTTTGACCATTTAAAAAAAAATCTTGCAATATTAATTACACATTCCCTGCTGCGCTAATTAGCATACAAGTGTTGTGTACTATTGCCATGAAAAAAGTCCACCAAAGCTGACCAAGCTAGCAGCTAATACGCCATTTCCAGCTCAGCGAAAGTTCGCTATTTACTGCGGTATACGTCATAGCGACGGTTGCTAGTCACGTGCAGTAAAGATGTGGCTCTCGAGCAGCCCGACCACTAGCCACACCACTAGCCCGGCAAGCAAATGTGAAATTACCAAATAGTTTGCCTCTACTCGCTAAAAAAAATATATGAAAATATTGAAAACCTGTGAGACATGCGGAAAATGTAGCTTGTTGCCAATATACTTGTGTAGACAAATCACATGTACATACTTTCAGGTAAAATATGTTTGACCATGTCATATGTCAACAAACCGGGATTTTATTCCGTAACAGAATAATAGAAAATATAATATATCTGCAGCAGTTGATGAAAACAGATGTTAACCCTCTCCCTGCTGGTTTAGGCACAGGCATCTCCGGTTGCCTTCAGCATTGAGAGAGAAGCTGGTAGCAGTCAGAAGAAGCTGTGCACTAGATGTGAGAGCTATAGTAGACATCTGTGTGCATTCATACATTTAATGAAACAAAACAGCTTAGTACAGTACTTTAGTACAGCAGTTTAGTATTTTCAATATATTGCAATCGACATCGTGCAGTTATGTCAAGTGTAAAAGATTATTAGAAGCTGTAACATTAAATATCTTTGTTGTATAAAATCATTGTACTCATTTCATAGTCTGCTACTGGCTTTAATATGACATTTCAAATTACAAAAGAGCATAGAACCCATCAACTTTTATGAATTATTATATTAAACTTTCAATGAACGCTATTCATTAGAAAAAGGATGATGGACACCCAGTAAACATAGTTTCGACTTAGTTTCGACTTAGATTTGGAGTCTTTTTCCTTTCCATAATTCGTGTACATAACTAATACAACTTCCTTGTTCCAGAAGTTTGCAACACTAATAACGGCATAAAAATAATACTTTTCAAATCACAATTTTCACAAACAATATTTGCATAACAAGTCTGATTGATTGTACTCTACCGGTGTCGCAGTATAACACAGCATTAGTTGTAAGGGAGGCAATGCATCGACATTACATGCACAGAACAAACGCATACATAACATATAAAATTATGGCAAAAGCTAACTAAATTTTTCACCAATACATGTACATAGAACATTGGAAATATATTATGATGGTAATTATATTGAGTGTTCTTTTTTCATAATAGTTTAAACACACAATCTGTAGTTGTTTAAAGGCATACAATCATGGTTTGTCGATATATTTCATGGTCAAACATATTTTACCTCAAAGTATGTCCCGCATTTCCCACTGGTTTTCAATATTTTCATATTATATTTTTGTATTTAAAAAATACAAAACTATGAAGAAATATGAAAATATTGAAAACCTGTTGGACCTGTGGAAAATGGCACTCGTGGCCCAATATACTTTTGTAGACAAATCAAATGTACATACTTTCAGGTAAAATATGTTTGATCATGAAATATGGCATATCGTATCACGATACGCATCGTATTGTATCGTGGCACCCCCAGTCCACATCATATGTCACATGTCAGTTATCTGGAACTAGGTGCATTCTACAAGTTGATTTTAAGGTGAGATTGAGTGCAGGTATCTGAATAATTAAAAACTTTCAGCATCTATGTAGCATATTATACAATTTTATTAGTTATATGTCGCTATCAGATAGTCCACCAGACACCATTAGTTAGTGGTGTTCCGATGATAGATCATAATCGAAAATCGGTTGGTTGGCTTTAGCAGCGTGACAATTGATTACGAGTTGTCACAATCTTTTGTCGCAAGTAACATACTAAATAAAAGTGAAATTTTCTTCTTTATTTTTTTTTAACTATAGGATTATCATAGAATGTTATTGTGAAGCTGGGCTGACATATTCTATAAAAATACTTTTTATCTAATAAATGTTGATGCCCAAGATGTCGATATACACAATGTTGAGAGAAACCAGCTGATCCAACATGGTGGCTCCGATATCAATCGGCTACTGACCAAGTTAGGGATTTCTCTGCATTGCTGATGCCCCTGATACATTAAATGTATACCCATAGGCTGGAAGTACTTTAGCTTTCCAAAGAATCAAGACAATACAAACGAGAAGTGAGCGAAAATTATTTGCCAGTATTGTTCAGTTTTCGATCCTAGAACATTTGATTGCATTTTGTGGGTTATGAATCATGTTAGACACAATATTAAAAATGGATGGCATGCATGCTTTCAATTTATAGTTAATACATTGATTGTTTGGCAAGATAGATCTATGTAGTGGTTATTGGTCAAAGAGTTTAGGCTAATTTTTTCTAGGGAACGAGTCTTGTGCTTTCAAAGGAATATACACTTTTCATGCTTTGGGGAAACGCTTTAATGTATATTAAACATTTGTAGATAAATAAGCAGGGAATAAAGATACAACTGGGATTAAAATAATTCACCAGGACAAGCAAAAACATGCTTTAAAAACATTAAGTATGCACTTTTATTTATGCTAGACGCAACTGATTATGAAACCAATGACTGTTGGGTCCATCTGATAGTAACCGATGATCGATTACGAAATCCCAAACAATACCAACACTACTAACACTACGATTAGCGCGCGAGATAAATGTGCTTGCTGTAAGAGTAATTCCGCTCAATAAACTGTGCTGTGAGAGGTGGTCGATCAATAGGGGAGTGAGTGAATTATTGTTTTACGTCACAGCGGGAATCTTTCACCCTTATACTTTCTAGAGTGTATGCGCATAAATAATGTCACAAATGTTCAGAGAAAATGTCATTAGTGCAACGAGTCTCTATTGTCATTTGATCAACCACAAAATTAGTGACTTTCCTGGAAAGTTAAAATTATTGCAACAATACACCGAATGAATTAGCGCTTTACGTTGCAGCTGGAATATTTCACCCATATGCGAATGTGCAATGGGTTAAAAATGAAGGTGTACCTAAATAAAAAATTACAAGTATGTAGAAGTAGGATTCTAGCATGCTAATGAGAGTTGCTTAAAAAAAAAACGAGATAAAAAAAAACGAAAAAGGAAAATATGGAAAACCAGTGCGATATGTGGAAAAAGTAGCTTGTTGCTCAATATAGTAGACAAATCAAATGTACATACTTTCAGGTAAAATATGTTTCACCATGAAATATGTTAACAAACCGCAATTGCATGCCTTTAATAAATTTTGTGTACAGAACCATCCGTTTGATTTGACCTCTCACCTATTAGTAACCATCTTGAAATTTTAACTAAATTTGAGACAGATTATATGCACCAGACATTAAAATACCAACAGCACAGATAAGAATTTGACTTTAGCACCATGATATTTTAGATTATTATAATAAACATTGCAACTTCTTGAAAAATAGGTTCACCTTCTTTACTTTTTTACTGTCAATTATCTAATGATCAGTTGCTTCAACTCATCTTATAATTGTTTCTATTAATGCCACATCTTTTAATTGTTTCTATTAATGCCACAATGACAAAGAGGCCATGCCCTCACTCACTCTTTCTTGCAATACAATACCGGTACTCCAGGCTTGTAACAAATTAAACATTGTACAAACAAGACCAATACAGTTTACTGGCAGAGATCTTGCAAGACATTCCAGACAACCTAATGTAACTCAACAGATCAAAACTACAACAGACTTACTACATAATTATTTACATATTTATGTGAACAAATTCAACATAAAAAATTTCTTTTGAGACCATCTTTGCAGGCATTTAAAAGCTACATAATAACAAGTTTCAATTGCATTGCAAAATGAAAAAGAACAGTTGATATAGAAACGTATTTGAGCACTTAATGATGGTGATAAAACCAAGTTACTTAAACATCTAAAATGTAAAAGTAACAGGTATAAAGCATGAACATTCAGTACATCAGTACATCAGTCTACACAAAAATGCCAGTATTACACAATTGCTGCAAAGCAATGGATTATTCTACATGGAAAATGTCAGTCAAAAAATAGTTATATTACAGCAATTTAACATAATATACTAGCGGAAAAAAGTAACTATGCTTAATATAAATGTTCAATAAAAAAAAAACCCACACTATTATGAAATTAAATAATGTATCTTTCAGTATATATTCATGATGATATCTCCTTGACTTAAAGAGAGTGATGCACAATTTACACATGCATGTCCATGCACTGTGCACCATTTTGATTTTTACGTGTTTGTTTGGAGCACGATACTCACACACGTGGTTGTTGAATGTGAACATCACACAACCATTTAGCTATCAGGTGCTTATAAAAACATGTTTGTTAAACGGTAAATAACGATTATGCAATGCCACGACTTGCTGAAAATCAACGTCTACGCGCCTTGGGAATGCTGCAAACAGGAATGGTGCAAATCAAAGTTGCCAGACGTTTTAATGCTGATCGTAATACATCATCTCTTTAAGAGACTATCTACAGCAGGGCAACACTCACGACTTGCCACGGTCTGGACATCCAGGTGTGACGTCATGTCAACATGACAACCATATTTTGTTGGTGTATATACGAAATCAATACCAAATTGCCACATTATTCGTCTTTAACACCTCGGGCAATTGTTGCAGTTACTTTTTTCCGGTAGTAAACATCTATATCTAATATATCATGCTAATGAAATCAATTTTCTAGATTACCATCATCCATATATATAATACATGTTAGTGTGCATGTTTTACATACATTAAGTTAGGAATGAGGAACCATAAACGTGCTGCTCGTGGCATTGCTATGCCAGTCACTTCCATGATACTACAGTCAGTTGTGTAATAGCCATGCTAAATAAATATACTATATAGCCGAGGTGGCAGCAGATATATATATTGATTTAAATTTTGTTGCAGCATCACCAGCTGATTAGTATTTGTGGTTCTTCATTGACCACCATTTGACAGTTGTGCAGAGCTGTGCTGAAGTATAAACAACTTATAGAACTGGTTAAGCTTGTGTGAAAGTTGGAACTTGCAACACACACACACACACACGCGCACACGCGCACACACACACACACACACACAGAGACACACACACACACACACACATAGTAATCTAGAAAATGGATTTAATTAAAATTATTTATTATCAATAAGCAAATATCACACACTACTTTAAAGCAATTAAATTCTTGAGAATACGGATGTCTCCGGAGGTTACTTATCACATCTTCGAGTCCTGTATAATAAACATACTACCTTCTACCGTATACCGGGAAATGTTCAAGGGATGTTACTTGAAATTAAATAATATTTATTCTCATGATACAACAGACAAATAAAACATTTCACAAGACATACGCAGAAGGGATTGACAAACAGGATTTTAACATCCTATATTAATGTTGCTCGCCATTAAACAAAACCAATGAAACTTAAAGAGTAAGAGCGTTTCAACATATCTGTTGGTTATAATTATTCATGCACAGATCTGTAGCGGAGTACTTATGTAAATTAGTCAAAACAAGTGTACCAAGGGAGGTTACTTTTGTTTTATTTTGAGGTTAGATTTGACAGCATCAAAATTTGTTATAATCAATGAAACTTGAGAAAAACAAGTCAAGTTTCTAGTCTTTGCCAATACTACAGCAGTCGAGTCCGGTGAAAACATTCATATCTAGTTGTGCAAGAATCAGAAAACTACATGTATTACGATATAAATAATTAAAAACTTGGCAAATTGCATTCATCCATTCATTAAATAAGGAAAAGGGACATGCCGATGTATCACTAACATTATATATACAGAAAGAAAAATAATAATCTATAAACAAAACACTCAACACACCAAATTGGATTAGTAGTACTGTTCATTGGGTTGGAATTCTTAGTAAATTTCGAGGTAAACAGCCCATACGTACCAGTAAGTGAATGCTTAACATTGATTAGAGAGTGCCTTATAGATATTAGACTGTCTGATCACAAGCTAATAGTCATAAATACTAGTAAATTTATTTAATAAAACAAATAATTCGTGAAAACAATCCTTGAAACCCCTTTATGTATTGAATCAAGAAAATGCTGCACCAAGAAAATTTCCCGGTATATGGTATAATTAAACTAATTAGTCAGTTTTCAAAACAACTACAACAAACTACCTGTGCTGTTTCACACCCATAGAACCTCATACAATTACTAAAGTCTGGCAGGTAATGTTACAAACCTGTTTGGTACCGTTACTCAAAAACTATTTAATGCAGGTCACTCAAATGTGAGGAAATGCATGTGCCCTACCAATTCCAAAATTAAATCTTTGTAGATCACCGGATAAAACTTCTGTCCAACATATTACTATTTCACTTCAAACTTTTAGTTCGACAGATATTTAATTGGACGTGTACAATCTGTTTGTTGTGAAATGTACATGATTTTCAACAGCGAGTTTTCCCCGACATTGTTTTGTCTGGTCACATGACACAGTCCACGCACACCAGACATTTGGAAATTTCTTACTCACCATTACTATTTTCCGCAATAACTCATATCTCGTGGGTTATTCTCTAATTATCGATTGATGAATCTCATGTGAGAAATTGTCATTGGTGTTCGAATATATAAATCACTGTTCCACGATAGAACCACACCCTCCACATATATAGCAAAAGTGTAAACTGAAATAGTAATACGTTAAATCGACATAATTTTTATTTCCCCCACACTGTACCAAATTTGAGTGGCCTGTGTTTAATAGTTTGAGTAGGATTTTCTAACTATCTCCAGACTATATACCGTAGTTACACAATATAAAAGTCTATGTAAGAACATACCAAGATTTACATAGTCTATGCAAGAACATACCAAGATTGGAAGCAAGTGTACACAGTGTACAAAATAGCACTTGAAATATCAGTATTACAGCACATCATCATCAGGACAGTTACCTCCACTACACACCTAATATGCTTGATAGCCTTGACAATAGGTTGTCGAAATAGTTTGCAGGAATAGAATATTGACATTTTCTCCCCCCACCCCCGTTTTTCTTCCTCAGAAAACTTTGAAAATATTGTTTCCATATTATTTCTTCCATAAAAATTCCATCAAGGACAGCTGCCACCATCAACCATTGTTTGTTAGGAAGTGAACTGGAAGATGAAAGGCATTGTGCCGAGTCCTTAAATATCCATCTCGAACTGTGGCTGATCACCCTCGGGATGTTCTGGAAATGCATTCAAAAGTAAAATTTGACTCGTGCCTAGAAGTGATATTATACCATAAAATAAATACATAGGCTCGGTAGCTTACATGGCTGTTATCAAATGTAATATAAAAAATATATAATCTGTTCAATGTACATGTATCTAGATGTTATATAAATGAAACATAAAATAAACAATAAAATAGAAAATATTAGCTGTTGAAGGTTTTTCTTTCACAATAGTTAAAAATATAATTATATTAGTTTTGATACCAATGTTATTATTATCATTATTACAAACCAGCAGTAATTTTCTAATTTTACTTTCATGGCAAGTTTGTGTTTTATGGAACAAAAGTCAAAGACATTGGTAATAGGATCCTGATGTTGAATACATGTAGTAAATAATCACCAGCCCTTTCTTTCTCCTCTGGTATCTTGTGGCTGGTATCTTTAGGCACGGTGACCTCTCCAGGCGCTGTGATTCCCGGAATTTTGGCCATCACGGGCGGACTCTTTGTCAGAGGAGAATTCCGACATTCCAATAAAAAGGCTCTATCATAAATTAATCTTGTACCTGAAAAGAAAATCAATGATTTAACATTGTTTACAAGTATATTCCCTTATTAAAGTGACTCAAACAGATGTGGCCAATATCGTGTGATTTTACCTATGCCTGTTTTTATTATTGGTCATATGCATGTATATACATAGATCAATATTTGCAAGAATCCACACTTTCTGCCATGCAAACCCATTGAAATAGAGACAGAGAAAAAGAGAGCAAGAGACAGAAAGAGACAATGCTTCTATTTGTATAATATTCAACATGTATTAATGTTATTATTGGTGTAGCGTATGCTTTTTTCTGCCGGTGAGCACGGACAGTTGTATACACAGCAAGGCCGATGGTTCCGTGAATTCTCAGTAAAACTGTTGGTTCAGTTGAAGTTTACTTGTGGAAAAAACAATAATGAGAACGTTGGATAAATATAATAGTTGGTGAGAGTTGGCAGGAATGCATTGACGCCACGACAACGCCTAGATTGCCTACATCACAATAATATGACGTAAACCGATTTATATCTCTTGTAGATGGTGCGAATTCACAAGACTACTGAATGGAATACAGTTTTGGCACTGAAACTGCTAAAAGGTAGGAATCAGCGCCTTTTCAACCTTTGTAAACAGAGAATTATTACCTCCAATATTAGTCCAAATGGTTCCACACGCCGCATTGACGTTGTTTCCCTCTCACATTGCATCTGACTAGAACATTTTCATCAGTTATTCATGACTAGCCCAACACGCGAACTCAATAAATAAGTTTACGTTGGCTGTATCGAGTTTTCTTCCAAGGTCTTGCCTAGATATAAAGTTCAGTATGCGGTGGCTACCTGCTGGCTATCTACAAATGCAGAGACTGGAGTAGTGACGTCAAGCAATGTGATGCAACGTCAAGCCCGTGACTACACTACAGACGTCACTTCATTCAAGCTTTTCATAGTTGCTGTTTTCAGGCACCCGCAAACTTGGGCGCCGATAGATGACGTAACAAACTTTCGATTGTTTGGAGGCACCCATTTCAATCTTTGAATGGGTATTTTTCATCACCATCATTCGTGCTAGCAAGAAAGAGTTCCTCCGTAAAATGAACTTTGGCATCGAATGTGTTACAATGGTGATAAATATATGTTGTTTTAAAATTTGCGGGCGTTATTGAAATTCAACTATGGCAAATTTCATTTGAACCCAGTCAAAAAGAACAACATCTATTTCACGCTACGAAATAGGTTACAATCAATGGTATATTATTTACACTTTATTAATAGTAATGGATGATGTCGGTCATCACTGGACTGGAAGACATATTTGACAAGGAATTCCATATACCACAATACACCATGCAATGAAATATAACAACGGCCATGCAACTCACATGCATACTAGTATATAGCCAAACAACCAAAGGGAGACTACTTGTTGGGAAAACTGCGGAAGGAAGCCTCCTCGCACCCCGCCAGTTTCCCTGGGAAGGTGCCCCAACCCATCGAGGTCTGATCTGGTGATGGGAGAGGTAGACCCTCGCAGAGGTATCTCTGCTGAGTCCCCTTGGAAACCCCACGCAATGACAGGTTTAGCTGGTAGAGCGTCGCTCCAAGATCCAGTGTCCATGAAAGCCTGTCCTGTTGGACTGGCTCCGCGGACCAGCCTGTTTCTGGTCACCCGATATTGATTGGACCCTGCATGTTGATCTACCAGTGTCACAGAGGCATGTGGGTAATATGCTAATGGTTTCGTGACGTAGAAACCCAAACAGCAATAATGAAATTTATTATATAGTGGACATGCTAAATCGTCAATACACATGTTGGTGATGGTACATAACCAGTAGCTACTGGGGTTTTGGTCCATTTTCATGAAAACATAAAGAAAACTCGTCTACGACATCCTTGTAATTTATTAATTGAAAAAAACATGGACTCTACTTAAATGAACAGGAATATAGTCTGGATTTCCACCAGTTTTTATACTTTATAGTGCTAGCCCACTTGGAGTCTCATGCCACAGATAGAACATGAATACCCCACCCAGACACAGTATACCGACTCCGAGCTGATCAGTCCATGCTTTACCCCTTTAATGCTGAGCGCCAAGCAGGGGAACAACAAGTACCATCTTTTTAACGTGTTTTGTTACGACGCGATCATTACACCACAGAGTTGTGTGATGTAAAGTGAAAACTTAAGTTGAATAGTGGCTGATCTGGGGAATTGAGAAGGGACTATTCAAGTGTGTTTTGGTTGAAGTATTGGAAATACACATGTATGAAACATTTGCAATTGTCTTCATTGTTGTGCTGATCCTCCGATCCCAACTTCTGGAAAAATCTAAAGAAAAATACTTTGAATTTTCAATTAATTTTTCCTGTCGACAGTGTATTATTTCAGATTATTATAGGTATATTTTTTTACCACTTTATTTCACTATGGCAAATATTAATTGAATACTATATCAATAAATGCGTTTCATACACAAGTAATTTATAGGTAATGGCTCTTGATGTAACTATACTATTGTAAAAATACCAGCATTTAAATTTTTTCCCTCCTACAACTTCAGAATCAGCCGGGAAAAATCTGTGAACCAACTTAAAAGGCAGGGTTCGGCAGAGTTAACTTATTGTCTTGGCCGTCTGGTAATGCAACTTGGGTCCACGTTTTAAAACAAAAGGTTTATTTTGGCAAAGGTGGAGATCACAGACCCCGTCATTTTTATTACTAAATCTGACCAAATCTTGGTTGCAAAATGTATTTCATGATTCCATCGTTTTTGCAGTAATTACTCTGTATTGTTTAATTCAGCGATGTGCTGTTTTGATCAGATCAGCCATTATCCATCGGAAGTTATGGAACAGTGACGGGCAGCTGATGGAAAAGCCTGGTTATTTCTGTGAATAAAAGTTATTATCGCAAAAACAATGATTATGTAGTTGCTTAATGGCAGTGTTGCCTACTATAGTTTACAACGAGCGCACTCATTAGTTAAAACATGCTATAGTATTTACTAATCCACAAAGATGTCCAACAGTCGGTAAAACTTCGAAATATGTGAAGGAAATATCAATTTACGATTAAACTCTGCCAGAAAATCAGGTTGTCCAATTGGACAAGCTTGTAACAGCATTTCCATTCAATTGGACAGCTGTTAATGTCACTAGTGCCTTGTCAATATCGGAAAATCGTGTTCAAATCACAAACAGTAATTGAAATTGTCAACCCTACTGTAAAATTGGGATCCTCATCCCTTACGATAGCGATAATCCACCATTTCCACAAATGAACATCTTTCTGGAAGTTGTGAAAGGACGCCATTGGGGATTCTTAATATTTATTCATTGTGACCTGGCATAGATTCAAAACAAGACCTTCCCCGCATACCTCAAGGTCACTGGCCAATATAACACTTTAGATTCCAACGGGAATTTTACAATTCGTTTTGACACAAGTACCAAGTATTGAATAGTTGACAATCATGTCACTGTGTTATTTATTGCATTCTATAGCATATACCCTGTAGGATAGTATATTTGAACACTTATTATTTATTTATTCAGTATATTTGAACACTTATTATTTATTTATTCAATCTCAAAAATCGCCAAGATCAGCGATCACGTTTTTTGTTCTAGATCTAGCAAATATGTAACATTTGTTGTACGAAAGATATTATTGTAAACTTGAAATTTTAGACTAATCTACTAAATATTGGTTTTTTTTATGTCTTTAACAGTCTTACTCAACATTAATACAGAAAACACATAATTTAGATGTATTAGTGTGTAATTATATTGCTGATACTAGCGGTGACCCAACTACTTATTATGAAAGAAGTGGGCAGTGAACCTAATCACTCACACGTGACTGTAAAACACACGTCGTTGAAAGAAATTCAATTTCTCCAGTCACAGGGCAAACTTTTATTGACTTTGTTATAAATAGACGAAAGATTTAAGTTTCCAAAATGTATGGTGATACAATATGTTTTCACGATATATTTAATACTCATCAGCTGCTATGCAATTGCTTACATCGCTGCTGTGAATTGTTAATATCGGAAAATGGTGTTCAAACCACAAACAGTAAATATAATTGTCAACCCTACTGTGAAATTTGGATCCTCATCTCTTCTGATGGCCATAATCCACCATTTCCGTAAATGAACATCTTTCGGGAAATTGTGAAAGGACAAGTACAAGTCATGAAGCACATCAACATCGTAAAACGTCACACTGCAAAACCATTTCTTGCACTTGCGGGGAAAGCCTTGTTTGGTATGATCTATTTATAGAGGGGGGAATATAGTAGGTAAAAGCTATGGCTATAATTATAATGGACGTTATCTGCGATGGAAAATAGTAATAGGTAAAATTCTTAATACTGTCATACATGATACTTGTACCAAATTTCATGCTTCTTTCATTCATCCCACATTTCACCTCTATTGGCCTTTCTTAAAGGCATACCATCACAGATTATGTATTGAACAAAATTAGAGTTAAAAATGCAAAAGTATGTGCACAGCATAGATATAATTGCTACCTCCAAATAACTTTTCACCGCTGTTGGATAGGTAACATTCCATTGCAGTTTACGTTTCTGTTAAAATCCGAATAATCAGTTGGTAATCTACTGTAATATCTAATAGACTAAGGGGGATAACTAATAATTGAACACGGTCAAAATAACATTTGACCGACTACTTGTACCAGTACCGCTGCGAACTAGAAAATATTGAAAACTAGAGTTAAAATGTAGATGTACATACTTTCATGTAAAAATACGTTTGACCATGAAATATGTAAACAAACACATGCTGTAGGCCAACAATAGGAAACATGCAGAAAAAAACGGGTGCGTGCGGATATCTTTCCGTAAATTTAATAAACAGCTGAAGATATTAACTGGTACACGCTTTTTTCAGAGCACTATGAGCATTGATAAAATTTCTCCAGAACGCCATTTGTTTCCAAACAAAAGTCACATGGCATATCTGTCCGCCATCTTGAAATCTGCTGAAATAAACAAGTGTAAACCAAGTACTATTCATGGCATCACGACTTGAGATAAAGGACATTGCATACGCTAATTACCCCCTGTTGTAATCACATTTACCCTATATTGGGTAAAGTAAACACTGACCCCCAGGGGTTGTGGAGAAAAGGGTTCCTCCGGGAGTTGTAGAATAATCTCCGGGAAGTTGGTCGAAGCTGTTTACAACAATTCTTCGGGAGGGGATTTCTCTGCTGTGCGGAGTTGCGGCAGTTTCTTGCATTGACATCTTCACTTACTGACAGACGGATATCCCTGAGTTTTATGACAAAACACTCGTCAGTTTATGCATTCACACGTCTAAGTTTTATATATAGTTCGCAGTCCGACCAACAGTTACACTCGCTCGCTCACACCACAACACCAGCAACCCTAGTCAGTCACGTGGCAATGTGTAGTCTGTAAAGCTGGTGACTGTTTGTGGACAAATACTATCGACCCATCTTGTGTCACCTGTTATCCGTTTTAAGTGATTTGCAATTTGTCATGTATTAATCAACATGCTCGTGTATCAAAAATAATTATTTATTTTCATAGTCTGCATAATTGGTGTTTTAGAGATAATATGAACAATACTTAATACGTAAGGGAGGTAACTTAAGGGGGATTCCTAATGCTATTAGCCAGCAAAACAGCTGACAGGTAAAAAAAATCAAAATGAAAAATGAAAATCTCAAACATCTGTGACGTTTACGAGCTGGATATATTCATAAATATGTAGATCTGGATAATCGAAAACTCCGAGTGACATGTTAATATCACACGGAGATTTGTAGAGGTAGTGAGGTGAAGGTAACAGATACAGCTGATAGCACAACACAGGGGTCCCTACGCAGTAGGAACGGCGTGTACGCATGGACTTCTGTACACACGGAAAGTGAACACATTGAAAGTGAACAAGCCCCGGTGAACCAACGATGCACTGCACATTGAAATTCTTGTTGCTGTACTCTTTACAACATTAAATATGGTCTATCAAATACATTCATATTTTAATCTTTTTCACAGCAATTCACAGACATGTACATATATTTTATTTACGTCTCGGCCGTACGAATTGATATTATGTTTCGAATTGCTATAGGCTACAATAATGTATACATTCTTTGTATTTATAGTACAATTATAGAACCTTAAATATTGTATACCTATACTGTTGTATAGCGTCCACTAGTTAAAAGTATTGTACACCACCATGGGCGTAGCTAGTGATTAATAATGTGTACTAAGAACCATTTTCATAGTTTACATTGGACATTTCAATAAAACATGGAATTCTTCTTCAACCATGATCGGGCAGTTAAAACAATATATTTCGTTAAAAAGGAATATTTTCATATCTCCCTGTCTCTACACGTAACGGAGCTACACCATTAGTGGCTGTGGATTCTGTGTAAGGGCTGGTTTAAGAACATCTCTTGTTCTTCTTCTTCTTCAGGTTGAGTGTTTTTCCGGTCGCCTTCCAACTCCGTTGATTTCGGCAGACCGGAACACACACATCTCTTGGCTGTAGTCATGTTTAAATAGCTCGTAGTGCCGTAGTTTGTTTCCTCCGTTTCCATTACTTGCACTTTCGGATGCCAGTTTATATCTTTTAAAGTTATTAAAAATTTTGATAGTCTAATATCTCGTACAGTTCTGACAAGTAAACTTGTTTTTCTAAAGCGAGAGGAGCGTCAGACGCGACCTGCTCACCTACTGACTGCCTGAAGAATTAGCTGATTTATCTATAACAGATCATTTGGAAGGGAATAAATCACTGTACATGGTGTAGGATCTTCAGTTCTTTAGGCTAATACAATATGAATTTTGTGTTTGAGTCACTTTAATAACTGCCGAATGTTCCGTTGTCGTCCATATTGTCGCTCCATAACATAGCACTGGACATACCATGGTATAATAAAGTTTTGTATTCACATGAAAATACAAGCCAGTAAGACATTTAAATTTGGAAATTAAAAGTCCTAACGCTCTGCTTGCCGATTTTACTGCAGCTTTCGCCATATCTGCATATAAATGTTATTAAATGTCATAGGTATTGTAAGTCTCACAGAGATAATGTCTCACATACTGCTGGCATCACATTTCCACACTTAAAGTCAGATGCAGTTCTGGGAGCAGACGGTCCTCTCAACTGCATTATTTTTTACGTGTCCCTGTTTATTTGCAACTTATTATTACCGCACAATATATTCAACACAGTAATAAGTTGACACACTAACTGTTGAGATTTTCATTTTCAGCAAGTAAAACACTATGATCAGCATACGCTAAGATTGTTAATATTTCTTAACCAATGTTAACACCATTTCCGATGGATTTAAGAATTTAAGATATATAATGTAGCAGTGGCCTATTGTGTAGGCAAAATAATTAAATACAAATGAAAAAAAACGTAATGTTAATTTATGTGTTTTTATAAAGTGTACTCACATTAGCACACTGCGACACCCATGATCACCTATACTATTGTCTAGCGTCCACTAGTTAAAAAAGTATTTTGTGTAATTGATATTATTATATTACAGTAGGTTGGGAAGGCTTTTAATGTATATTATACTATATAGATCTAGGGCGTAATATAGATTGTGTGATTGATTTGTATTTCTATTAGGCGTGTCATATACTAGTATACTGTTACGACAGTATGACATATAATGTATGATCAACATCGTGGCATGCTGAATGTGGCGATCGGGCAGTCTGAGAGATCCGAAATACTTCAGTCAACTCTCATTCTCTTATCTACTCTTCGGTCATATTGACAAGGTTCTCTTCCCCTCCTGCAGCCAGCAGTTGACCGATCTGATGGTCAATATTCTACCGACTCGCAATCAGGTTGGTCACATTCTAAAGACGTAAAATCTCCTGGGTACATTTGTCCTTGGCTAGGACTGCCTCACCAAAATTCCCAACACTGTGTACAGTTTTATTGTAATACTTGGTAAAGGTACTCGCTCGACTCCATCTGCCAGCCTTCATGATAGAATCATTAGGAAGACCATGTAATGCTTAAGTGCGATAGAACTAGATGCGGATCTAGTACTATGATCTTAAGTGCAGTAGAACTAGATGGTGATCTAATATTATGAGCTTAAGTGCAGTAGAACTAGATGGTGATCTAGTACTGTGAGCTTAAGTGCAGTAGAAATAGATGGTTATCTAGTACTGTGAGCTTAAGTGCAGTAGAACTAGATGGTGATCTAGTACTGTGAGCTTATGTGCAGTAGAACTAGATGCTGATCTAGTACTGTGAGCTTGTGCAGTAGAACTAGATGCTGATCTATTACTATGAGCTTAAGTGCAGTAGAACTAGATGCTGATCTAGTACTATGACCTGAAAACATTCTGTATTTATACCTACAAACCTTACAGTTTTCACCCATCTGCTGACAGTATCTCTGCCAACTTCTTTGTGGGGTTTCTGAAAACTAATTAGTAATTGTTACAATGTCCTCTCAACTTCTCTGTACATCTGATATATTCTTTCAGATAAGTAATAATACAAATCCTCCTATCTGGAGCGCATGCTTTAAAAATGACAGGTTGTAAATGCACATCAGGTCTAGATCTAGAGTTTAGTATGTTTCAGAATAGTCTTGATTTCGAAAATATATCTTCCTGTTGTAAGTAACATAAAAGCAATATTTAATGCAACTCAAGTTTGACACCTATGTCCAGATAATAATGTTAACAGCATAACTAATTTCTATGTCAACATTATTAGACATTTTTCTTTTCGCAGGGGAGATCCCTTTCAAATAATTCAGTACTGTATCAACATCCCAAATAACAAGATTTCTAATGGGTATAACCACCTTAGCTCCAAAACAGTTCTTGACGTCATTGTCGCATTTCTAACACCATTTATTTTCTCAAGAAAGCCATCGGCAAATTGTTAAAAGTAATCCTCAACACAGTATTATTTAAAGTGACTTTAAATAATTATTTAAAGTGACTTTAAATAATATAAACGGTGATGGCATATTCATTGTTGCTTCAAATTTTACCTTCAGTATATAAACATATTTGTATATTATTTATGCACAAAATCTGAGTACAGAATTTGAATTCGGTAATAATCACACCAAATTGCTCTTGTGAACTCCTCAACTATAGATAATGAACGGTATTTGTCTGCAATGACATTTAAAAAAACGCATTCACTACCAGCAAACTCGGGCCTAGCAGGCCTGACTGTGTTAACTCATTTGAAAAGCATGTTCAATGGCAACAATAATTATACTCATGTTTATAAACATGCTTGATATCAGCAGAATTTCCTTTATCTTGTGCAAAACCAAATTAGGCAAATACCGTTGGTCGAATAGTACTTTACGTCACGTAAGAAGAAAACGCCAGAGTTCACAGCTGGAAAGCTATACCGTACATGTCCATATTAATATCAGCGATAACACAGTACCTCGTGTAGGTTACTGGTACTATATCCAGTACGTTATGAGCATCTTAAGTACCAAGGAAATATCGCACATGGTGTCGCACATGGTGCAAGTATCCATCATAAAAAGACAGGAAGTGGCCGCAAGATTCCACGAGTGCTTGCGAAATGTGTTTATTGAGCACAGATAGTCCCTTGTGTTGATTGTAATGAGTGAACATGTCTGTGTTTTACTAAGAATGTAGGCAAATACCTATTTATTCGTAATCTGATCAATCAACATCACTAATAAACTAGTGTCATGGTAGAACCACTTCTGTTGAAACAAGTATATATCAAAACAAAAGTTAACAATATTCTTAAAACAATTGTGTGAGTGAGTGTTCACATTTGTGAAAAACATTCTACCTGTATTGAAATTTGCTAGGAAATTAACAAAGATGCTAGAAAGGTTACCTTGGTTAGTTGAATGCAGGTAGTAATTATATAATTTGGACTGGTGTAACAGAGTAAATGCTGGTACTTGTTGGCATGGTAACTATATTTCTGGGGTATTCTTCTGATAAGAATAATATGCATTTTTTGGTTTAAACATATTTATTTCACAAACAGTGATTTGGGATTGACAAACAAGCATAACTTATATTAACATCGTTCCCATAACAAATGAATGTTTACATAAATCATTGAAGCTCAATGTTAAATTTATACAACATGACATACATGACAGTTACATTAAATGGTATGACAATGACAGTAATAATTGTAGTGCAATGCAGAATAAAGTTATACTATAGACATCATTTGTGAATCTCTTAGACATTTCTATTAATTCGTGTACAGAACTAACAATTTGTGTGTAGATAACAGAGGTCAACTTATCAGTTCCTTATAAAAGAACTAGTCTATCTAGTGTAGAAGTACTTCATTCTAATATCTTGATAATTTTGGCATACAAGAACGTCATGGAATACATATTCAACAGACTTCCCACAATTACATAGATACCCTATCATGTATATAACCCATCTACTAAATTTATGGAGATTTAGATTACTACAATCCATGCAAATAAATGTATGAGCTATTTGACTACTTCTACGCCTGTCTGACAGGTCAACATAATATACATGAACATATCGGTCTACATCTATGAAGCACATAACAATTAAGAATATTATCTACATTAAAACTGGACTACCAGACTGCAAAAAGATAATAGTACATGCAACATCATAATTTTTTGTGTGTTCATATTGCATTTTATCTTCCTCAGTGATTACTGTAAATACTTCAATACAGAAACATTTATTAAAGTGTAAATTTCATAATGAAAATGTGATTCTTTGTCTACTAAAAAATATTGCAAATTGAGGCATTATTTTGTCTACAATATATTGCACTTTCAGGAATCAAAATACTAGTTAAAATTCACAGATTACTGAATAGTTCAAATGCAAATTTCATGATTCCTTGTAAGTAAACTAATGCAGATTCAAGAATTCTTTCCATCAGCAGAATGATTAAAATGGCTCCATCTTCACACACTCCTTTCCTTAGGTGGGACATACTTCATATCTAAGTAGTCAAACACATCCTCCTCACAGGAGACTGGCAGTGGCTCCCCCGGGGTACCAGTAGAACCCACAGGACGGATACAGTACTCATTCAGCGTGAATCCCTGGTCCAAGGCATGACCTCTCATGTTTTTGTTAAAGACATCAGACCCAGTGAAGTACAGCAGTGCACAATAGTACTGGTCATGAGGGATCAACCTGAAGCCAAGGAAACTAATTATTCAACAAGACAAATATATCGAGGATATTCAATGTTTTTTCTCAAATAACATGGTGGGGTACATAGCTAGGGGTATTTTAATGTGGATTTGCCAGCACGGTAACTGTACTATGTATATGTTTTGTTTATAAAATAAAGTTGGCTAGCAAATTGATGTGGATGCGTCTGCGTATCTGCGTATTTGGAAATGGACTGACTGGTTCCATGTCCTGTGTGCGATTCATACAACTTCAGAGACAGTTGCCCGTTTGAACCAGTCCATCAGCAATATATAACATTGCAGACAAAGGGGGATCACTCTAAGTAGTCACTGCATATATTAGGTTATTTCAACTAGTTATTTTTCATAACAGTTATTTTCATTAGTGACAAATTCATTTTCACTGAAAAGCATTAAATTTATGTAATAAATAATAATACATGTATATAAGATACTGTATACTGGGACATTTGTTCAGAGAATAAAGGTTTTGAGGATTAGTATTTTCTTGCTCTTAAACTTTACTACTGTCCAATTTAAGGGAATGATGACAATTATGACAATGATATTATATTTTAAAATTAAAATATATAATTTTATATTATTCTATTTTTATATTACTTTCAAATGCAGACACATAAAGTGGTATGTCACAACTTAGTCAAATAATTGTAATTAGATTTACAATACATGCGAGTTAATATATGGGGAATGTTATATTGCAATTGCGTGTATGTATCTCTTTGTGTTGTGTAATGGCGATACTTATAAGTTGCCTCTATTTCAACGAAAAAATATATTATGATTACTAGTATAGTTCCGTTATATTTTTCTGGTAGTATAGTTTACTGTTAGGTTGAAGTGTATGTGTTGGTACATGCTCCTGTGCATTGCATGGCTGACAGACGGTTCATGGATGGGTGACTGAGAACCTGACAGTATCTAGGAATCCTGCCCAACACTGAATCACAGGTTGAAAAACTTGTGGTGTTGCCTTAGGCAAGAGGCTGAGTTCGAAAATGCTTCTGTTCACCCCAGCAGAGAATGGGTACCCGGAAGGATGACTTGGGCTTATGAATGTGAACCTTATAGTGCCTTGAAAGGTAGCTTGGGTTGCATACTTCCCAGGGAATTGAGTGAGGTATTTTTTTACATTACAACAGCGTATTCTTATTCACAATTAATTATTTATCACAGGTCTGAGAAATATCTGTTTAAAAGTGAGCATGATATGCACACTTCGCGTTTCTTTTGTCGCTTAGTATATATTTATTAGAGCTGTATCATGAGGTAGGCATATCTTTAACCCTCTCCCTGCTGGATTAGGCACAGGCACTGCTCTTTAGGGCATCTCAAAATATCGACAAACTTATACTGGCTGAACACATTCAATGTGTTGTTTGTATCTACTAATGTTTGTATCTACTAATGCTAAAGCAATATACCTGATATCTATTCTTCTATAGACTCTTTCTTCATCATCCTTCTTTGGTTTGACACAAACACCCTGCAACAGTTTGAAAATAGCAATAGCTGACAACATATCGTAAATCAATAAATGTGCTGAATGTTGCAGTAAACCTATGAGCACTGGATGGTACTAAGGATAATGGCATTGCCACTCTACAGACAACGCATCCTATCAATATCGTGTCAGAAAGGTAACTTTTGCAAACATTGATGCCAGGGCATGATTTGAACCTGGAACCTTTGGCTCCGAAATCCAACGTTCTACCACTGATATCATGGCTTGCATGCATATGTACTGCTTGTAGTAGTCTGGAATATCATGCCACAAATAAAACATGGATACCCTACTGACACAGTATACTGATTCCAAGCTGACCAGTCCTTGCGTTACCCCTTTAATGCTGAGTGCCAAGCAGGGGAACAACAAGTACATGTACCTTTTAACATCTTTTGATATGACGTAGGGATTGAACCCATGCCCTTCTGTACTCTGGGCCAATGCTCTAACTACTAGGCGGTCTATTATATCATATTACATTATCAATCTTGGTTAAAATATATCCTCAGTTTAACAGGGATAATCTCAATCCTAAACCTCATGGAAATGAGTTTGTCTAAATTTTAATTAAATCATTTTATATTTTAAAGTAGAGAATATGTAAGGATTTAAAATACATGTTGTTGTGTAAGATAAAGGAGAAAATTATTTCTCCTTATTTTCTATTTCTATGAGATACTTACGATAAAACACACTCGAATAGTCCCGC